>CAJHZI010000584.1:135000-142500 GCA_905160935.1 Enchytraeus crypticus
TTGTCGTCTTTTACGACACGTGCAGTCTATGATTGGTCAATTCTTCAGCAACCCAGACACAAAACGGGTAATATGCATTACTTCTAAGTTTTTAATTTTTATTAGTCATACAAAAGAGGTTTTGCAAACTTATGAGAATTACCGTCATCACACGTGGCACAAAATTACATTAATTTTAATGACAGACCTATTTATTTGCTATTTCGATGAGCGCAACAATTTAAAACTAAGATAAAATAGACAGTCAATATTGCAATCAAAATAAAACAGAAAAATATTAGAAATGTTAACTAAATAAAATAAAATAAAATAAAAATAGTTATATAATCAATCAATCAATCAATAAGAATTTAACGTCCGGTTCCTTGCCATAAGGCAATGTCAGGGACGTCTCTTGCAGGCACTACAAAAACAGGCGCCAAAGCACCACACGATGACGACTGAGTATACAGAGACCACAAGAGAAAGCGAGATCAAAACAGTGCAAGTCCAAGATCCAAGATCAATAAACAAATTAAGATAATAAACAAATTAATTCTTCCATTCAAATAGAAAATGTCAATCACTAAACGATCATCATCATCATCTTCCCTTGAATCTAAGTTTCACCAGGGTCGGGATACGAATAGACTGTCTCAAATCCTATCTGTCCTACCTCATATCATCAGTCAATCCCCTATTTGAGACTTTTCCATTCGTTAACATTTTCGTAGCAATTTCTGGAGCCTAGGCGCCCACCAACTGAATGCCCTTTCTGACGTTGGTGTGGATCTTAGTGCTTTAGACGCATTGTACGACACGTGCAGCCACCGGTTGGTCAATTTTTCAAACAACCCGGACACAACACTGGGATATCTTATAGTGTCAAATTGTCAATCACTTTAAGATATATAATCATCAATCATTAGAGTTATTTATAAGTGAGTAGCGACGGTCCTGCTTCAAGTGAAATACAGTGTACAGTACAGTGACGACCTCTGATGACTTATTTCAGTTTTTTTTATCACATACTGTTATGCATTTTTCTCTAACCATAGTGGACCAACAAAGTAGCTAACATTTCTTGTGCCGTAAAAAAGCTAATGTTAACGTCAGTTTCCTGACTCGAAAGATCTACCATTGACGGGTGAGGCCAGGATTTGAACCCCGCACATATTTATATTAATAATAATTATAATAGGAATATTCATAAAGCGCCGCTCTATACTAAATGCCACAGTAGCGATTAATGAACGCTGATCCTTAGTTGAATATCTTACCGACAACGCCACTGGCTCCAGCTAGTAGGCATTAGAATTAGAATGTATATTAGAATTTATCTTCCTGCTGGATCAGTCCAGAACAATTTAGTAGGAATTTGAAATGAGTTTTTAATTAGTCACTGAAGTTAAAGCTCCGATCTGTACATAAATCTACTGTGCAGCGAAATATTAAAATAGGAAACAGTGGCAATATCCAACGATAATGTCCCCGTGTTGTGCTCGGGTTTGGTTGGGCCACTGCAGGATAGGGCAACCGCAAGAAATCTGCCGCGTGTACGTAAGAGGCGACTAAAGGCAGGAGCTGATGATGGCAAGAGGGGACCCACCTCACCATGAAATATTTTCCCCCAGGATTAAATGGTAATTAATCCACCTAACTGCGAAAGGCAACGGGAAACCACCTCAGAAGCCATATTTTTCCCAAGCTATGGGTTACATAAGGTATGGATAAGGCATAGACTTTGTGAAGGGTTTAACTTGTTGATCTAAGAAGTGCTCTTATGGAGCGAGAAAGCAGACTTTGAGTATGAATATGTACCTTGGGTCTGCCACTTGACAGTGCACTAAAGAGAGAGAGAGAGAGAGATTAAGTAGACTCTACCATCATGGGCGCCACGTGATTGACGGGCATCGAGCGAGAGTTGATCAAGTCCTGGATATTCGCATCATCGAACACGTTGCTCGGCGCAGGACTTCCGATGTTGGACAGTCTACAACCCGTATCCGAGCTCCGTAACCTGTCCTTCCTTCTCACCCGACCAGCTCCCGAATGACTGCTACATGCACAACATATCTCGCTCGGCATTAGCTGGTAAAGCTAATGTTAACGTCAGTTTCCTCACTTGAATGCGATGTCAGTGATGGGCGAGCCCAGGATTTGAACTCCGTACATACTGATCCGCGGTCGAATATCTTACCGACACCGCCACTGGCGATTAAAACAAAGTAAAAAAATTATTTTTTAAAAAACAGCAATAAAACACAGTAAAGAAATGCTTACCCACGATGATATTTATCGCTATATGAGCCCATGTTCAAAGCATTTACCAGTTTATTGTCAATTGTCCATTTCTGTAATATTAAGAATTCCGATGAGATTTAATCTCTGATCAATTCAGTCTATTTCAGTAGTTAAGCTTAACCTTAAAGAAAAGCATTAAGAAATAGGAAGAAGGGCTCGATGGGACACATTCTAAGGGGAAGGCCTACTAAAAGAAGGCAGAATGGAGGGAAATAGATGGGGAGGCAGGCCTTGTTAAAAGGAATATTAGATGATTTATACCTAATCTTGGCCTGCCCCTGCCTCTTTTTCCTTCCAGGGGCAGGCCGAGATTAGGTATGTTAGATAATTTAAAGGCCCACTCGTATGCGAAAATTAAGAGGAAAGCGAAAGACAGAGAAGAGTGGAGGCGTTATATACCATGGACCTGCCAGTAGGCAGTGAACTAAGAAAGAAAGAGAAGCTTTATCGACTAAGATATGTCGTGAATGTTCAGAAAATACTAGAACAGTCCAAATATTAGTCGATAGGATAGTCGATTTGGTAGCAAGCTTACCTGATAAGCAGGAGGTCAAACGTTCGAAGAAATAATAATTACGCATTCTGTTTTAATGCTCCAATAGTAGGTATTCCAGAAATCAACAAGTTAATCCCTTCACAAAGCTATGCCATATGTAAGGCTTATGTATGCCTTATGTGCGGCTTGTAACCAATGGCTATGCCTCATCCACATTAACGTAGGACATAACTTGAAAATATGGCTTCTGGGGTAATGTAAGTAAATACGTATTATAGTAAAATGATCAACTATGTTGATATCTATCACTATTTAACACCACATGTTTAAACTTTAGGAAATTTAGACCATTTTCCGTATAACCAGTCCAGTGAATGTCCGATATATTACTCTCAGATCAGAGCGGCTGGGATTCGAACCCACGAGGATCAATTCAACTCAGGGTCTGTTACGTAAAAGTTCATGACGTTACCATACATTATAGGGGTGTCGTATCGTTTCGCCTATCTCAGTTCTTGATTAGCCGTCTCTTAAGACACGATCAATTTACATATTGTTAATTCTTCAGTAGCCCATCCACAACACGGAATAGACAAATTTAGAAACTCATTTTCCCAGAAAGATCTCAATGTAAACACCGACCGGAGTATATCCATCGTCTTGTGAATCTAAAATAAAATATACACAGTCAAGCATTTCAATGAAACTGCTTGAGGTTTGCGCCTTACTGCTTGATACTGTTAAGGGCCAGAGTAGCATTCCCAGTATTGTGGTTGTCTTTTATATTTTCATTCAATTAAATGTTTCCACTTAAGTTATCAGCTTTACTGATTGTCTGGATGCATATATGATTCAACTCGTAAGTGAAAGAGTTAATCTTTAACCAGTAATGATGTATGGTTCGGAATGTTGGGCACTAAAAAGGGAACATTTGCAGAGTTTGTTTGTGGCGGAAATGAGATTATTGCGTCTAATGTGTGGAAGAACTAGGAAGGATAGAATGGAAAATGAATATGTGAGAATAAATGTTAACATTGAGGGGATCGGGGATAGGTTGGCTCAGTCGAGATTGAGATGGTATGGGTATATTGTGAGAAAGGCAGATGAGGATGTAGTAAAGAGAGTTTGGAGGGAAGAGCTGGATGTTAAGCTAGAGAGAGGTAGACCACAACTGAAGTGGGATGTGGTAATTAAGGAGGACATGAAAAATATGGGATTGACTGATGATATGGTGTGGGACAGAGAGGGCTGAAGAAGGTCTATTTGTATCCCGACCCTAGAAAAACTGTGAGTCAAGGAAAGATGAAGATGATGTTACCGAGTTAATTTATTTTTTATAGTTCAAAGACACAAAGATAAAGATAGTGAAAATTTTGGTTTGGACCCTGCTATTGTATGGATGTGAAACATGGACCTTAAGGAAGGAAGATATTAGGAAACTGGAGGCATTGGAAATGTGGATTTGGAGAAGAATGGAGAGGATTAGCTGGACTCAAAGGTTACAAATGAGGAAGTCCTGGAGAGGGTTGGCACAGATAGACAGTTGATAAATGTATTAAGAAATAGGAAGAAGAGATGGATAGGACACATTCTAAGGGGGGAAGGTCTATTAAAAGAGGTCATAGAAGGTAAAATGGAAGGAAAAAGAGGCAGGGGCAGGCCGAGATTAAGTATGTTAGATGATTTAAAGACCCACTCGTATGTGGAAATGAAGAGGAAGACGGAAGACAGAGAAGAGTGGAGGCGTTATGTACCATAGACCTGCCAGTAGGCAGTGCAACTAAGAGAGAGGTCATTTATTTCCTCCATCTCAGCAGGATCAGGTGTAACTAATAGTGGCCGAAAACTCTGAACCCAACACCGTTCAGAGTTTGACATATTTAATGGATTACATATTTAACGTATGGAATATTAAATTAATTATTTTATATTTTATTAAATAATATTAGGCATTATTTAGGTTGTTACTGAAGTAGTAGAGCATGTAAGGTATTACGATATTTAAGGTTTTATTTCAGATAATCTCTCCCTCACTCCCTCTCTCTCTCTCTTCCTTCCTCTCTCTCTCTCTTTCTCTATCTTTCTATTCTTCACTCTCTCTCTCTCTCTCTCTCTCTCTCTCTCTCTCTCTCTCTATTAGTGCACTGCCTATTGGCAGGCTCATGGTACAAAACGCTCTCACTCTTCTCTGACTTCTGTTTATCATTAAATCATCTAACATCCTTAATCTCGATCTGACTCTGCTTCTCTCCTTCCATTCTTTCTTCTGTGACCTCATTTAGTACACTATCTCCCTTAGAAGACAACCTATACAGCTCTTCTTATTTCTTAATGCATTTATCAACTATCAATCTAAACTACTCTTTTCAGGCCTCCTTCATTAATTAATTTTTTGGTATAAATAATATTTCCCATTTTTCTCCATATGCACATTTATAACGCTTCTAGTTTTCCGACATCCTCTTTCCTAAATGTTCATATTTCACAACCATATAATAGAATACTACATACCAACGCTTTCGCTATTTTTATCTTTGTGGAATTCTTTAGACTTTTGCTAAAAATTCTTTCCTACTACTAAAGGGAGAGAGAGAGAGAGAGAGAGAGAGAGAGAACTATGTTTATTTCGATACACTGAAAATATGCAGTGACATACACAAGCAAGGCCGTCAAAGAGGTTACAAGTAACCTATCTAGTTGACCACCCCTCAAGGCCTCAATTTACCTGCGCAATCCTAATACATATTTTGGTGTCATACTTCCATCTTACATAGAAAGTAATTAGACGCTAAATATTTAAAGTATTACTTAAGGCATTAAATTTTTAGGCAATTAGATATAATTAAACAAAATAATATATATTAGAAAATAATACTGAGATTCACGGAAGGATGATGATGATGATTAATATATAATAATAAAAGATATTAGGTATTTAGATATTAGGATATAGGCGTTTAAGATAGTATTTAAGTAGCTAAGGTATTATTTAACGAATATTATAAGATATTATGTATTTAATGAATTATATAAGATAAACGTTATAATTTATTTAAGATATTTAATAGAAAATCATATATTTAAGGCTTTATCACTGGCTGGAGCCAGTGGCGAAGTCGGTAAGATACTCGACCGCGGATCTGTTGATTCGGGTTCAAATCCTGGGCTTGCCCGTCACTGAGATCGCTTTCGAGTGAGGAAACTGACTTTAACCTTAGCTTTACCAGCTTATTGTGCTTTATAAATGCATGATATTTAAATATTCGGACCCGTCGTCTCGTACGGGAACAGATCTCCAAAGTAAGTGTGGGTGTCAGGCCACAAGTGCTGCAGCAGTTTCTTCTTCATTGGGCTGTTGTCATAATCCACTACCTCCATCGTGTCCAGTATCTTTCCCAGTCCTTTCCTTGACTGGATCACCTTCGACTTCAGACAATCTCTCACATGAAAAAGCTTTTTCTGCCCTAAATAACATAACATAACGGCACACTGGGTCAGGACGCAGAGATGCTTCTTTAAGACCCATTTCCTCCTTCCTCTCCATGGTTATTAGTAATCGTTGCCTTTTGATGGCGCATCAATTGCAGCCGGCGCGGATTTAAGAATAACCTTCAATCACCCAGGGATTTTTCCTTCCTAAGCTTTTACCAACACTCAATCTTCCAAGGTGGTCACCCACAAAGTACTAACCGAGGTCGATGCAGCTTAACTTCGATAATTGACGCGCAACTAAACCAAGTGCACTATTCCCGCCGTCTTAAATAGTAAAGTAAACATGTAAAATATGCAGTTAAGCAGTAAACCTAATCAAATCTCGAGTGTTGCATTACTACAATATTTCCTTATGCAATGAATAAATGACAAACAGTTTATATTATATTCAATATACCAATGCCAAATATCACCAGATAACTTTACAAATAAAGCATATATATAATATTGCACTGAAATGATATTGCATTATGATATCTCTCTCTCTCTCTTAGTGCACTGCCTACTGGCAGGTCCATGGTACACAACGCCTCCACTCTTCTCTGTCTTCCGCCTTCCTCTTCATTTCCACATATGAGTGGGTCTTTAAATCATCTAACATACCAAATCTCGATCTGCCCCTGCCTCTTTTTCCTTTCATTCTACCTTCTATGACCTCTTTTAATAGACCTTCCGCCCTTAGAATGTGTCCTATCCATCTCTTCTTCCTATTTATTAATAAATTTATCTACTGTCTATCTGTGCCAACTCTCTCCAGAACTTCCTCATTTCTAACCTTTTGAGTCTAGCTAATCCTCTCCATTCAAATCCACATTTCCAATGCCTCCAGTTTCCTAATATCTCCCTTTCTTAAGGTCCATGTTTCACATCCATATAATAGCGTGGTCCAAACCAAAGTTTTCACTATCTTTATCTTTGTGTCTTTGTTTAGACTTTTTGTTAATAGTTCTTTTCTACTACCAAAGGGCGCTTTTGCTTGTGCAATCCTACTTCATATTCTGTCTCACATTTCCCGTCATCGGTTATAGTATGACCCGAATATCTGAAACTCCTTACCTGTTCCAATTTCGTACCATTTATTGTGATATTAACTTCACCTTTATTATTGGACACTCTCATAACCTTGGTCTTTTTTATATTAATCTTCATGCCATATCTTAGGGCCGTATCATTCAGCCTATCCATTATCTTCTGCAAGCCAATCTCGCTGCCCGCTACCATTCCTTGAT
>CAJHZI010000585.1:0-30570 GCA_905160935.1 Enchytraeus crypticus
TAATTTTACCCTAGTATCTAATATAAAACATGGATACATCGATAGAGTAAGATACGTTAAACAAAACATGGATACATTCGATAGAGTGAGATACGTTAATCAAAACATGGATAAATTCGATAGAAGTAGATATGATAATCAATACAAGGATAATCAACGCCGTGCCCAACGGCCAAGCCGTCAAACGTTCAACAACGTTATGAGATTTGGCTATAATACTATGGGCTCCGCTTCTAGATATAATGCATGGAGATACTCTGATAGACTGGGTGATCGGAAATACAACTATCTAAGGGATGAGAATATCCGCCGCAATCAGCAGATGAACCAACGAGCAGACAACAATGCAACCAGGTTTGACAACAAAAACGCAAACGTCTACAACAATTACAACAAAACAGACAGACCTGATCAGAAGCGCAGACAAAACCGTTACAACCATCACTACAACCATACGCATCGACCCACGGGACCGATTTCTACTAGGAACAGATTCGCACCCCTGAGTGATGAGGCAATAGAAGAGACATCGGCCGACTACGACTCACGGAACAACCCTGCGAAACCACAAAACCCTCGCAGTGGCAACACTCAGAGCCAAAACCATAACCAAAACCACGAAGCTGCCTTCAAATCCAGCCACCCTGAGTTTGGCCTATTCGTCCACAGATGCCATAAGTTCATGGCTATGCTACACCCCGCACAGAATTTTTCGGAGCAACTGCCGAGGAAAATAAACAACAACATTGACAAGCTCTACAACAGTATACACATCCCCACGGACCCATTCTTCCGAACTGAAAACAACTTTCTGGAAGACCTTAGGAATAACTGTAAACGGGATATCATGAAGGCAATCAGGGATCAACTGGACTTCAGATCGACAACTATGCTTCTTCTACTCCCATTAGTGCCCATGGAAGATTTCGAGAGGGCTTGGCCATCGGTCACCGCTAAGCATAAACGAAAATTCGGCAACAAACACGACAGGACGTTGATACAAGAGGCCTACTGTCAGATTAAAGAGGCTCTAACAATAAACAATACGGACACAACTACAATCGCCGTTAACGATGATTATACTACGCAGGAGGACAACATGGACAACAACAACAACATAGCGCTGGAGACAATGGAAGAAAACAACAACCACGAGCACTCTGAAATGACCACTATGAACGAGGAAAGTGACCAGTCCCCCATCTATCCAAAGGCAAAGAGATGCAAATTATCCTCTGTAGACAAATCGAGTGACGCCGTGACAACGAGCAACAACAACTACAACAGTGACAGAACAACAGAACATGAGAAAGAGGAATACGAAGGCAACGGTATCATGGTTACCACTGACGTTAAATACACCGGTACACCTAACAAAGAGAACATCAACTTCACTGAAGCCACTCCAACAACGGAAAAGCACGGCGAGACGATGACGCACACCTCCACCATCGTCCTCGACACGGCGACTCCCCTGGATATAGGAGTTTGCCTGTAAGGTGGCAACGTGACCTTCATTGAAAATAACTTCGCGAGGCTATTGCCCTCGCGTAAAAATTTGGCAGAACTACAAAGAGTTCGCGCCCTATCTCAGTTATTTATAATATTCCATACAACCCTGATGGCACTGGGGCATATATAACCATGTATAGCGGTCTGAACGCACACTCACAAATTATCGCAAACCTTCGCAGTGCCTTCTCCTAGCCCAAACCTTGCAAAAGACCCACAACGCTATGTATGGTCGGCAAAAGTCAAATCTGAGGAACGATGACCCCCGCGACAACCCCGATTCTGAGGACTATGACCCCGAGCGACAACCCCGCTTCTGACGACGATGACCCCAGGTACTGACATAACCTATGCAAAACCAAACCCCCAAGAAAATTATCACCATGCTAAACAATACATCTCCATCGTCCAACCAACAAACCAAACCACACACATACCACACAACCCTATACCAACCACTCAACCAAACCCACCCAACCCTAACCTAAACCCTAAACCAAACACACAACCTAACCCTAACCCTAACCCTAACCCTAACCCTAAACCAAACACTCAACCTAACCCTAAACCAAACACTCAACCTAACCCTAACCCTAAACCAAACACCCAATCTAACCCTGACACTCAACCTAACCCTAAACCAAACAATCAACCTAACCCTAACCCTAACCCAAACCTAACCTAACCCTAACCTACCACCCTAACCCTAACCCCACTCTCCAAACCATACCACCACGACGACCCTACCTAACCACTACCGCCAACAAACCTAAACCTAGACAAGGACAAACCAGCAAACACACAAGAGGACCCGCGCAGACCCTTATCCTATATCATCCACAACCACACCATCTTCCCGAACCAACAAGCACAGACATGTAAGTCACTAATAACAAACCATACACACTATCCAAACCCACATTAAAACTAACCCCTAAACCTAACCCGTTCATCATTAACCAAAACATACCCCACCCGCAACATAGACCTTGAAACCTCCACTGGAGGATGAATCCCCAACCTACAATGACCTGCAATACATCAAGTACGGGCTTGGGACTGAGATGAACCTATTGTTTGCGCCGGAAACGGTTTGTCAATCATTGACATTGGCCATTTTTGTTTCCTAAACCCTAACTTAATAGGGATCTTTCGTTTTCTTCCAATGTCCTCCCATCTAACTTTGATGATTAATCCGATAAAAGACCATCAAATTGAACTCTATTTACACTAATCATTCAGTTAGTGATTGAGTGATTTCTTCCTCGTTCATATTGATAGATGTCTCCTTGACGTTTCCTATGGATTATTATGGATGTATTTATACCATTCTCTTTACCGCATAGCTATTGGCTTCCTTTGATTGCCTTGAGTGAATGCTCCGATCTTATTGATATTATTATTTTTAACATATTATCCATGTGGAATCGTATAAATGTAGATATACCAACATTTTACGTGTATAACTAATTGCTAAACGTTGATTTATTTGATTGATTAGATCACCTTTGCCTTTTGTTTGCGAACTTTTGAATTGATGGATTGTTCACATTTACATTTCGCTTATTGAGGGATTGCATTGTAGTGAATTGGCTAGCGGACAAAGACGTTTACTTTACCTTTCGACCAATGAACAACGAGCAGAGAGAAAAACATAGCATGCGAAAAACATAGCATGCGATTGGCTAGACGTTCAACCAATCAGCACGCAGCAGAACAAAGACCGGATTTCTCAGCCAATCACAGATCTAGGAATTCATATTGGACTATTATGTCATTGTATATCACGCTTATATGTATATTTTGCAACTCTGTATTCTTTCATTTATGTTTTCGCACCTGAAGAAGTTTAATAAAACGAAACGTCGTGCGTATATTTAAATACAGTGTTTAGCGTGATATTATTTCTAACTTTAACTTTAATTTTACCTAGTATCTAATGATAAAACATGGATACAGTCGATAGAGTAAGATACGTTAATCAAAACATGGATACATTCGATAGAGTGAGATACGTTAATCAAAACATGGATAAATTCGATAGAAGTAGATATGATAATCAATACAAGGATTATCAACGCCGTGCCCAACGGCCAAGCCGTCAAACGTTCAACAACGTTATGAGATTTGGCTATAATACTATGGGCTCCGCTTCTAGATATAATTCATGGAGATACTCTGATAGACTGGGTGATCGGAAATACAACTATCTAAGGGATGAGAATATCCGCCGCAATCAGCAGATGAACCAACGAGCAGACAACAATGTAACCAGGTTTGACAACAAAAACGCAAACGTCTACAACAATTACAACAAAACAGACAGACCTGATCAGAAGCGCAGACAAAACCGTTACAACCATCACTACAACCATACGCATCGACCCACGGGACCGATTTCTACTAGGAACAGATTCGCAACCCTGAGTGATGAGGCAATAGAAGAGACATCGGCCGACTACGACTCCCGGAACAACCCTGCGAAACCACAAAACCCTCGCAGTGGCAACACTCAGAGCCAAAACCATAACCAAAACCCCGAAGCTGCCTTCAAATCCAGCCACCCTGAGTTTGGCCTATTCGTCCACAGATGCCATAAGTTCATGGCTATGCTACACCACGCACAGAATTTTTCGGAGCAACTGCCGAGGAAAATAAACAACAACATTGACAAGCTCTACAACAGTATACACATCCCCACGGATCCATTCTTCCGAACTGAAAACAACTTTCTGGAAGACCTTAGGAATAACTGTAAACGGGATATCATGAAGGCAATCAGGGATCAACTGGACTTCAGATCGACAACTATGCTTCTTCTACTCCCATTAGTGCCCATGGAAGATTTCGAGAGGGCTTGGCCATCGGTCACCGCTAAGCATAAACGAAAATTCGGCAACAAACACGACAGGACGTTGATACAAGAGGCTTACTGTCAGATTAAAGAGGCCCTAACAATAAACAATACGGACACAACTACAATCGCCGTTAACGATGATTATACTACGCAGGAGGACAACATGGACAACAACAACAACATAGCGCTGGAGACAATGGAAGAAAACAACAACCACGAGCACTCTGAAATGACCACTATGAACGAGGAAAGTGACCAGTCCCCCATCTATCCTAAGGCAAAGAGATGCAAATTATCCTCTGTAGACAAATCGAGTGACGCCGTGACAACGGGCAACAACAACAACAACAGTGACAGAACAACAGAACATGAGAAAGAGGAATACGAAGGCAGCGGTATCATGGTTACCACTGACGTTAAATACACCGGTACACCTAACAAAGAGAACAACAACTTCACTGAAGCCACCCCAACAACGGAAAAGCACGGCGAGACGATGACGCACACCTCCACCATCGTCCTCGACAACGGCACGACCCTGGATAGAGGGAGGTTTTGCCGGGAAGGGTGGCAACGTGACCTCATTGAAAATAAACTTCGCGAGGCTATTGGCCCTCGCGTAGTTGGACAGAACGACAAAGAAGTTCGCGCCCTATCTCAGGTATTTAGAATATTCAATACAACCCCGGATGGCACTGACATATATAACCAATGTATAGCGATGCTGAACGCAAACTCACCAAATCTGAGCGCAACCTTTCGCAGTGCCTTCTCCATAGCCCAAACCCTTGCAAAAGACCAGCACAACGCTATGTATGGTCGCAAAAGTCAAGATTCTGAGGACGATGACCCCAGCGACAACCCCGATTCTGAGGACGATGACCCCAGCGACAACCCCGATTCTGACGACGATGAACCCCAGGTACTGACAGAACCTATCAAAACCAAAACCCCAAAGAAAAATTATAACCATGCTAACAATACATATCCATCGTCACAACCAACAAAACCCAAACCACACACAGACACAACAAACCCTATACCAACTACTCAACCAAACCAACCCAACCCTAACCCAAACCCTAAACCAAACACACAACCTAACCCTAACCCTAACCCTAAACCAAACACTCAACCTAACCCTAACCCTAACCCTAAACCAAACACCCAATCTAACGCTAACACTCAACCTAACCCTAAACCAAACACTCAACCTAACCCTAACCCTAACCCTAAACCAAACACCCACCCTAACCCTAACCCTCACCACCCTAACCCTCACTCCAAAACCATAACCACCAACTACGACACTAAACCTAACCCCTACCGCAAACAAAACCCTAAACCTAAACAAAGGACCAACACAGCAAACACTACAAGGGGAGCCCGCTCAAGAGCCCTAATCCTATATCCCATCTCACAACCACAACCATAGTCCCTAAACCAACAGCACAGACTAGTAAGTCACTAATAACAAAAACCATACACAATATCCAAAACCCAACCTTAAAAACTAACCCCTAAATCCTGACCCGTTCATCATTAACCAAAACCATACCCCATCCCATAACCATAGACCTTAAAACCATCACTGAGGATGAACCCCAATCTACAATGAACTGGAAAAGACATCAAGTACGGGCGTGGGACGGAGGATGAAACAGTTGTTTGCGCCTGAAACGTGTTTGTCATCATTGACATTGCACATTTTTTTCCTAAACCTAACTTATAAGGGCGATCTTCTGTTCTTCCAATGTCCCTCCCAGCTACTTTGATGATTAAATCCATAAAAGGACCAGCAAATTGAACTATAGTTACACTAATTCATTCAAGTTATTGATTTATTGATTGATTGCCTCGTTCATATTGATGGATGTCTCGCTTGTACGTTTCATATGGATTATTATGGAATGTATTTATACCATTATCTTTACCGCATAGCTATTGCTAACTTTGATTGCTTGAGTGAATGCTCCGATCTTATTGATTTATTATTTTAACATATTATCCATTTGGACTAGTATAAAATGTATATATACCAACAGTTTACGTGTATAACTATTGCTAACGTTGATTTATTGATTGATTGATCACCTTTGCATTTGTTGCGAACTTTGATTGATGGATTGTTCACATTTACATTTATCTTATTGATTGATTGCATTGGTATTTAATTGGCTTATCGAGACAAAGACGTGTTTACTTTACCTGTCGACCAATGAACAACGAGCAGAGAGAAAAACATAGCATGCGAAAAACATAGCATGCGATTGGCTAGACGTTCAACCAATCAGCACGCAGCAGAACAAAGACCGGATTTCTCAGCCAATCACAGATCTAGGAATTCATATTGGACTATTATGTCATTGTATATCACGCTTATATGTATATTTTGCAACTCTGTATTCTTTCATTTATGTTTTCGCACCTGAAGAAGTTTAATAAAACGAAACGTCGTGCGTATATTTAAATACAGTGTTTAGCGTGATATTATTTCTAACTTTAACTTTAATTTTACCTAGTATCTAATGATAAAACATGGATACATTCGATAGAGTAAGATACGTTAATCAAAACATGGATACATTCGATAGAGTGAGATACGTTAATCAAAACATGGATAAATTCGATAGAAGTAGATATGATAATCAATACAAGGATTATCAACGCCGTGCCCAACGGCCAAGCCGTCAAACGTTCAACAACGTTATGAGATTTGGCTATAATACTATGGGCTCCGCTTCTAGATATAATTCATGGAGATACTCTGATAGACTGGGTGATCGGAAATACAACTATCTAAGGGATGAGAATATCCGCCGCAATCAGCAGATGAACCAACGAGCAGACAACAATGTAACCAGGTTTGACAACAAAAACGCAAACGTCTACAACAATTACAACAAAACAGACAGACCTGATCAGAAGCGCAGACAAAACCGTTACAACCATCACTACAACCATACGCATCGACCCACGGGACCGATTTCTACTAGGAACAGATTCGCAACCCTGAGTGATGAGGCAATAGAAGAGACATCGGCCGACTACGCCTCACGGAACAACCCTGCGAAACCACAAAACCCTCGCAGTGGCAACACTCAGAGCCAAAACCATAACCAAAACCACGAAGCTGCCTTCAAATCCAGCCACCCTGAGTTTGGCCTATTCGTCCACAGATGCCATAAGTTCATGGCTATGCTACACCACGCACAGAATTTTTCGGAGCAACTGCCGAGGAAAATAAACAACAACATTGACAAGCTCTACAACAGTATACACATCCCCACGGATCCATTCTTCCGAACTGAAAACAACTTTCTGGAAGACCTTAGGAATAACTGTAAACGGGATATCATGAAGGCAATCAGGGATCAACTGGACTTCAGATCGACAACTATGCTTCTTCTACTCCCATTAGTGCCCATGGAAGATTTCGAGAGGGCTTGGCCATCGGTCACCGCTAAGCATAAACGAAAATTCGGCAACAAACACGACAGGACGTTGATACAAGAGGCTTACTGTCAGATTAAAGAGGCTCTAACAATAAACAATACGGACACAACTACAATCGCCGTTAACGATGATTATACTACGCAGGAGGACAACATGGACAACAACAACAACATAGCGCTGGAGACAATGGAAGAAAACAACAACCACGAGCACTCTGAAATGACCACTATGAACGAGGAAAGTGACCAGTCCCCCATCTATCCTAAGGCAAAGAGATGCAAATTATCCTCTGTAGACAAATCGAGTGACGCCGTGACAACGGGCAACAACAACAACAACAGTGACAGAACAACAGAACATGAGAAAGAGGAAGACGAAGGCAGCGGTATCATGGTTACCACTGACGTTAAATACACCGGTACACCTAACAAAGAGAACAACAACTTCACTGAAGCCACCCCAACAACGGAAAAGCACGGCGAGACGATGACGCACACCTCCACCATCGTCCTCGACAACGGCACGACCCTGGATAGAGGGAGGTTTTGCCTGGAAGGGTGGCAACGTGACCTCATTGAAAATAAACTTCGCGAGGCTATTGGCCCTCGCGTAGTTGGACAGAACGACAAAGAAGTTCGCGCCCTATCTCAGGTATTTAGAATATTCAATACAACCCCGGATGGCACTGACATATATAACCAATGTATAGCGATGCTGAACGCAAACTCACCAAATCTGAGCGCAACCTTTCGCAGTGCCTTCTCCATAGCCCAAACCCTTGCAAAAGACCAGCACAACGCTATGTATGGTCGCAAAAGTCAAGATTCTGAGGACGATGACCCCAGCGACAACCCCGATTCTGAGGACGATGACCCCCGCGACAACCCCGATTCTGACGACGATGAACCCCAGGTACTGACAGAACCTATCAAAACCAAAACCCCAAAGAAAAATTATAACCATGCTAACAATACATATCCATCGTCACAACCAACAAAACCCAAACCACACACAGACACAACAAACCCTATACCAACCACTCAACCAAACCAACCCACCCCTAACCTAAACCCTAAACCAAACACACAACCTAACCCTAACCCTAACCCTAACCCTAACCCTAAACCAAACACTCAACCTAACCCTAAACCAAACACTCAACCTAACCCTAACCCTAAACCAAACACCCAATCTAACCCTAACACTCAACCTAACCCTAAACCAAACAATCAACCCTAACCCTAACCCTAAACCAAACCCTAACCCTAACCCTAACCCTAGCCACCCTAACCCTAACCCTCACTCCAAAACCATTACCACCAACGACGACCCTAAACCTAACCACTACCGCAAACAAAACCCTAAACCTAGACAAAGGACCAACACAGCAAACACTACAAGAGGAGCCCGCTCAAGAGCCCTTATCCTATATCCCATCTCACAACCACAACCATAGTCCCTAAACCAACAGCACAGACTAGTAAGTCACTAATAACAAAAACCATACACAATATCCAAAACCCAACATTAAAACTACCCCCTAAACCTAACCCGTTCATCATTAACCAAAACCATACCCCATCCCGCAACCATAGACCTTGAAACCATCACTGAGGATGAACCCCAACCTACAATGAACTGGAAAAGACATCAAGTACGGGCGTGGGACGGAGGATGAAACAGTTGTTTGCGCCTGAAACGTGTTTGTCATCATTGACATTGCACATTTTTTTCCTAAACCTAACTTATAAGGGCGATCTTCTGTTCTTCCAATGTCCCTCCCAGCTACTTTGATGATTAAATCCATAAAAGGACCAGCAAATTGAACTATAGTTACACTAATTCATTCAAGTTATTGATTTATTGATTGATTGCCTCGTTCATATTGATGGATGTCTCGCTTGTACGTTTCATATGGATTATTATGGAATGTATTTATACCATTATCTTTACCGCATAGCTATTGCTAACTTTGATTGCTTGAGTGAATGCTCCGATCTTATTGATTTATTATTTTAACATATTATCCATTTGGACTAGTATAAAATGTATATATACCAACAGTTTACGTGTATAACTATTGCTAACGTTGATTTATTGATTGATTGATCACCTTTGCATTTGTTGCGAACTTTGATTGATGGATTGTTCACATTTACATTTATCTTATTGATTGATTGCATTGGTATTTAATTGGCTTAGCGAGACAAAGACGTGTTTACTTTACCTGTCGACCAATGAACAACGAGCAGAGAGAAAAACATAGCATGCGAAAAACATAGCATGCGATTGGCTAGACGTTCAACCAATCAGCACGCAGCAGAACAAAGACCGGATTTCTCAGCCAATCACAGATCTAGGAATTCATATTGGACTATTATGTCATTGTATATCACGCTTATATGTATATTTTGCAACTCTGTATTCTTTCATTTATGTTTTCGCACCTGAAGAAGTTTAATAAAACGAAACGTCGTGCGTATATTTAAATACAGTGTTTAGCGTGATATTATTTCTAACTTTAACTTTAATTTTACCTAGTATCTAATGATAAAACATGGATACATTCGATAGAGTAAGATACGTTAATCAAAACATGGATACATTCGATAGAGTGAGATACGTTAATCAAAACATGGATAAATTCGATAGAAGTAGATATGATAATCAATACAAGGATTATCAACGCCGTGCCCAACGGCCAAGCCGTCAAACGTTCAACAACGTTATGAGATTTGGCTATAATACTATGGGCTCCGCTTCTAGATATAATTCATGGAGATACTCTGATAGACTGGGTGATCGGAAATACAACTATCTAAGGGATGAGAATATCCGCCGCAATCAGCAGATGAACCAACGAGCAGACAACAATGTAACCAGGTTTGACAACAAAAACGCAAACGTCTACAACAATTACAACAAAACAGACAGACCTGATCAGAAGCGCAGACAAAACCGTTACAACCATCACTACAACCATACGCATCGACCCACGGGACCGATTTCTACTAGGAACAGATTCGCAACCCTGAGTGATGAGGCAATAGAAGAGACATCGGCCGACTACGACGCACGGAACAACCCTGCGAAACCACAAAACCCTCGCAGTGGCAACACTCAGAGCCAAAACCATAACCAAAACCACGAAGCTGCCTTCAAATCCAGCCCCCCTGAGTTTGGCCTATTCGTCCACAGATGCCATAAGTTCATGGCTATGCTACACCACGCACAGAATTTTTCGGAGCAACTGCCGAGGAAAATAAACAACAACATTGACAAGCTCTACAACAGTATACACATCCCCACGGATCCATTCTTCCGAACTGAAAACAACTTTCTGGAAGACCTTAGGAATAACTGTAAACGGGATATCATGAAGGCAATCAGGGATCAACTGGACTTCAGATCGACAACTATGCTTCTTCTACTCCCATTAGTGCCCATGGAAGATTTCGAGAGGGCTTGGCCATCGGTCACCGCTAAGCATAAACGAAAATTCGGCAACAAACACGACAGGACGTTGATACAAGAGGCCTACTGTCAGATTAAAGAGGCTCTAACAATAAACAATACGGACACAACTACAATCGCCGTTAACGATGATTATACTACTCAGGAGGACAACATGGACAACAACAACAACATAGCGCTGGAGACAATGGAAGAAAACAACAACCACGAGCACTCTGAAATGACCACTATGAACGAGGAAAGTGACCAGTCCCCCATCTATCCTAAGGCAAAGAGATGCAAATTATCCTCTGTAGACAAATCGAGTGACGCCGCGACAACGGGCAACAACAACAACAACAGTGACAGAACAACAGAACATGAGAAAGAGGAATACGAAGGCAGCGGTATCATGGTTACCACTGACGTTAAATACACCGGTACACCTAACAAAGAGAACAACAACTTCACTGAAGCCACCCCAACAACGGAAAAGCACGGCGAGACGATGACGCACACCTCCCCCATCGTCCTCGACAACGGCACGACCCTGGATAGAGGGAGGTTTTGCCTGGAAGGGTGGCAACGTGACCTCATTGAAAATAAACTTCGCGAGGCTATTGGCCCTCGCGTAGTTGGACAGAACGACAAAGAAGTTCGCGCCCTATCTCAGGTATTTAGAATATTCAATACAACCCCGGATGGCACTGACATATATAACCAATGTATAGCGATGCTGAACGCAAACTCACCAAATCTGAGCGCAACCTTTCGCAGTGCCTTCTCCATAGCCCAAACCCTTGCAAAAGACCAGCACAACGCTATGTATGGTCGCAAAAGTCAAGATTCTGAGGACGATGACCCCAGCGACAACCCCGATTCTGAGGACGATGACCCCAGCGACAACCCCGATTCTGACGACGATGAACCCCAGGTACTGACAGAACCTATCAAAACCAAAACCCCAAAGAAAAATTATAACCATGCTAACAATACATATCCATCGTCACAACCAACAAAACCCAAACCACACACAGACACAACAAACCCTATACCAACCACTCAACCAAACCAACCCAACCCTAACCTAAACCCTAAACCAAACACACAACCTAACCCTAACCCTAACCCTAACCCTAACCCTAAACCAAACACTCAACCTAACCCTAAACCAAACACTCAACCTAACCCTAACCCTAAACCAAACACCCAATCTAACCCTAACACTCAACCTAACCCTAAACCAAACAATCAACCTAACCCTAACCCTAAACCAAACCCTAACCCTAACCCTAACCCTAGCCACCCTAACCCTAACCCTCACTCCAAAACCATTACCACCAACGACGACCCTAAACCTAACCACTACCGCAAACAAACCCCTAAACCTAGACAAAGGACCAACACAGCAAACACTACAAGAGGAGCCCGCTCAAGAGCCCTTATCCTATATCCCATCTCACAACCACAACCATAGTCCCTAAACCAACAGCACAGACTAGTAAGTCACTAATAACAAAAACCATACACAATATCCAAAACCCAACATTAAAACTAACCCCTAAACCTAACCCGTTCATCATTAACCAAAACCATACCCCATCCCGCAACCATAGACCTTGAAACCATCCCTGAGGATGAACCCCAACCTACAATGAACTGGAAAAGACATCAAGTACGGGCGTGGGACGGAGGATGAAACAGTTGTTTGCGCCTGAAACGTGTTTGTCATCATTGACATTGCACATTTTTTTCCTAAACCTAACTTATAAGGGCGATCTTCTGTTCTTCCAATGTCCCTCCCAGCTACTTTGATGATTAAATCCATAAAAGGACCAGCAAATTGAACTATAGTTACACTAATTCATTCAAGTTATTGATTTATTGATTGATTGCCGCGTTCATATTGATGGATGTCTCGCTTGTACGTTTCATATGGATTATTATGGAATGTATTTATACCATTATCTTTACCGCATAGCTATTGCTAACTTTGATTGCGTGAGTGAATGCTCCGATCTTATTGATTTATTATTTTAACATATTATCCATTTGGACTAGTATAAAATGTATATATACCAACAGTTTACGTGTATAACTATTGCTAACGTTGATTTATTGATTGATTGATCACCTTTGCATTCGTTGCTAACTTTGATTGATGGATTGTTCACATTTACATTTATCTTATTGATTGATTGCATTGGTATTTAATTGGCTTATCGAGACAAAGACGTGTTTATTTTACCTGTCGACCAATGAACAACGAGCAGAGAGAAAAACATAGCATGCGATTGGCTAGACGTTCAACCAATCAGCACGCAGCAGAACAAAGACCGGATTTCTCAGCCAATCACAGATCTAGGAATTCATATTGGACTATTATGTCATTGTATATCACGCTTATATGTATATTTTGCAACTCTGTATTCTTTCATTTATGTTTTCGCACCTGAAGAAGTTTAATAAAACGAAACGTCGTGCGTATATTTAAATACAGTGTTTAGCGTGATATTATTTCTAACTTTAACTTTAATTTTACCTAGTATCTAATGATAAAACATGGATACATTCGATAGAGTAAGATACGTTAATCAAAACATGGATACATTCGATAGAGTGAGATACGTTAATCAAAACATGGATAAATTCGATAGAAGTAGATATGATAATCAATACAAGGATTATCAACGCCGTGCCCAACGGCCAAGCCGTCAAACGTTCAACAACGTTATGAGATTTGGCTATAATACTATGGGCTCCGCTTCTAGATATAATTCATGGAGATACTCTGATAGACTGGGTGATCGGAAATACAACTATCTAAGGGATGAGAATATCCGCCGCAATCAGCAGATGAACCAACGAGCAGACAACAATGTAACCAGGTCTGACAACAAAAACGCAAACGTCTACAACAATTACAACAAAACAGACAGACCTGATCAGAAGCGCAGACAAAACCGTTACAACCATCACTACAACCATACGCATCGACCCACGGGACCGATTTCTACTAGGAACAGATTCGCAACCCTGAGTGATGAGGCAATAGAAGAGACATCGGCCGACTACGACTCACGGAACAACCCTGCGAAACCACAAAACCCTCGCAGTGTCAACACTCAGAGCCAAAACCATAACCAAAACCACGAAGCTGCCTTCAAATCCAGCCACCCTGAGTTTGGCCTATTCGTCCACAGATGCCATAAGTTCATGGCTATGCTACACCACGCACAGAATTTTTCGGAGCAACTGCCGAGGAAAATAAACAACAACATTGACAAGCTCTACAACAGTATACACATCCCCACGGATCCATTCTTCCGAACTGAAAACAACTTTCTGGAAGACCTTAGGAATAACTGTAAACGGGATATCATGAAGGCAATCAGGGATCAACTGGACTTCAGATCGACAACTATGCTTCTTCTACTCCCATTAGTGCCCATGGAAGATTTCGAGAGGGCTTGGCCATCGGTCACCGCTAAGCATAAACGAAAATTCGGCAACAAACACGACAGGACGTTGATACAAGAGGCTTACTGTCAGATTAAAGAGGCTCTAACAATAAACAATACGGACACAACTACAATCGCCGTTAACGATGATTATACTACGCAGGAGGACAACATGGACAACAACAACAACATAGCGCTGGAGACAATGGAAGAAAACAACAACCACGCACGAGCACCTCTGAATGGACCACTATGTAACGAGGAAAGTGACCATTCCCCCCCCCATCTATCCGTAACGGCAAAGAGAATGCAATTATCCTCTGTAAGAAAATCGAGGGACTACCCGTGTACACGGCAACAAAACAACAACACTGGACAGAACAACAGATACAACATGAGAAAATGTGAATACAAGGCGCGGTAATCAGGGTTACCACTGACGTTTAAAATACCCGGTACCAAAACACCAACAATAGAACAACAACTTCACTTAAGCACCCCAACAACGGAAAGCAACGGCGAGACGAGACGCACACTCCCACTCCCAACACACTCGTCCTCAGACAAACGGCACTACCCTGGGATAGAGGGACTTATTTGAGCCTGGGAAGGTATGGCAACGATGGAACCTCATTGAAATAACTTTCGCGAGCTTATTATTTGGCCCTCGCGCAGTTGGGACAGAACTACAAAGAAAGTTTTCCGCCCCACTCTCAGGTATTTAGAATATTTTTTTTCCATACAACCCCGGATGGCAAACTCGCACATATGCCTACACCAAGTGTATAGCGATGCTGAACGCAAACATCAACCCAAATCTGAGCGGGGCAAAACGCTTTTCCAGGTGCCTTCCCTATCCCAAACCCTTGAACAACCAAGCACAAACGCTATGTATGGTCGCAAAAAGTCAATGATTCTTGAGGACGATGACCCCAGCAGACAAGAAACCCACCGATGCTGATGACGAATTGACCCCCAGCGACAAAAAAAAAACCCCCCGATTCTGACGACGATGAACCCCAGGTACTGACAGAACCTATCAAAACCAAAACCCCAAAGAAAAATTATAACCATGCTAACAATACATATCCATCGTCACAACCAACAAAACCCAAACCACACACAGACACAACAAACCCTATACCAACCACTCAACCAAACCAACCCAACCCTAACCTAAACCCTAAACCAAACACACAACCTAACCCTAACCCTAACCCTAACCCTAACCCTAAACCAAACACTCCACCTAACCCTAAACCAAACACTCAACCTAACCCTAACCCTAAACCAAACACCCAATCTAACCCTAACACTCAACCTAACCCTAAACCAAACAATCAACCTAACCCTAACCCTAAACCACACCCTAACCCTAACCCTAACCCTAGCCACCCTAACCCTAACCCTCACTCCAAAACCATTACCACCAACGACGACCCTAAACCTAACCACTACCGCAAACAAAACCCTAAACCTAGACAAAGGACCAACACAGCAAACACTACAAGAGGAGCCCGCTCAAGAGCCCTTATCCTATATCCCATCTCACAACCACAACCATAGTCCCTAAACCAACAGCACAGACTAGTAAGTCACTAATAACAAAAACCATACACAATATCCAAAACCCAACATTAAAACTACCCCCTAAACCTAACCCGTTCATCATTAACCAAAACCATACCCCATCCCGCAACCATAGACCTTGAAACCATCACTGAGGATGAACCCCAACCTACAATGAACTGGAAAAGACATCAAGTACGGGCGTGGGACGGAGGATGAAACAGTTGTTTGCGCCTGAAACGTGTTTGTCATCATTGACATTGCACATTTTTTTCCTAAACCTAACTTATAAGGGCGATCTTCTGTTCTTCCAATGTCCCTCCCAGCTACTTTGATGATTAAATCCATAAAAGGACCAGCAAATTGAACTATAGTTACACTAATTCATTCAAGTTATTGATTTATTGATTGATTGCCGCGTTCATATTGATGGATGTCTCGCTTGTACGTTTCATATGGATTATTATGGAATGTATTTATACCATTATCTTTACCGCATAGCTATTGCTAACTTTGATTGCGTGAGTGAATGCTCCGATCTTATTGATTTATTATTTTAACATATTATCCATTTGGACTAGTATAAAATGTATATATACCAACAGTTTACGTGTATAACTATTGCTAACGTTGATTTATTGATTGATTGATCACCTTTGCATTTGTTGCGAACTTTGATTGATGGATTGTTCACATTTACATTTATCTTATTGATTGATTGCATTGGTCTTTAATTGGCTTAGCAGACGAAGACGTGTTTACTTGACGCTGTCGACCAATTGAACAACGAGCATAGAGTAAACAACATAGCATGCGAGAAAACATAGCATGCGATGGCTAACGGTTGTTCATTCAACCAATCAGCACGCAGCAGAACAAAGACCGGATTTCTCAGCCAATCACAGATCTAGGAATTCATATTGGACTATTATGTCATTGTATATCACGCTTATATGTATATTTTGCAACTCTGTATTCTTTCATTTATGTTTTCGCACCTGAAGAAGTTTAATAAAACGAAACGTCGTGCGTATATTTAAATACAGTGTTTAGCGTGATATTATTTCTAACTTTAACTTTAATTTTACCTAGTATCTAATGATAAAACATGGATACATTCGATAGAGTAAGATACGTTAATCAAAACATGGATACATTCGATAGAGTGAGATACGTTAATCAAAACATGGATAAATTCGATAGAAGTAGATATGATAATCAATACAAGGATTATCAACGCCGTGCCCAACGGCCAAGCCGTCAAACGTTCAACAACGTTATGAGATTTGGCTATAATACTATGGGCTCCGCTTCTAGATATAATTCATGGAGATACTCTGATAGACTGGGTGATCGGAAATACAACTATCTAAGGGATGAGAATACCCGCCGCAATCAGCAGATGAACCAACGAGCAGACAACAATGTAACCAGGTTTGACAACAAAAACGCAAACGTCTACAACAATTACAACAAAACAGACAGACCTGATCAGAAGCGCAGACAAAACCGTTACAACCATCACTACAACCATACGCATCGACCCACGGGACCGATTTCTACTAGGAACAGATTCGCAACCCTGAGTGATGAGGCAATAGAAGAGACATCGGCCGACTACGACTCACGGAACAACCCTGCGAAACCACAAAACCCTCGCAGTGTCAACACTCAGAGCCAAAACCATAACCAAAACCACGAAGCTGCCTTCAAATCCAGCCACCCTGAGTTTGGCCTATTCGTCCACAGATGCCATAAGTTCATGGCTATGCTACACCACGCACAGAATTTTTCGGAGCAACTGCCGAGGAAAATAAACAACAACATTGACAAGCTCTACAACAGTATACACATCCCCACGGATCCATTCTTCCGAACTGAAAACAACTTTCTGGAAGACCTTAGGAATAACTGTAAACGGGATATCATGAAGGCAATCAGGGATCAACTGGACTTCAGATCGACAACTATGCTTCTTCTACTCCCATTAGTGCCCATGGAAGATTTCGAGAGGGCTTGGCCATCGGTCACCGCTAAGCATAAACGAAAATTCGGCAACAAACACGACAGGACGTTGATACAAGAGGCTTACTGTCAGATTAAAGAGGCTCTAACAATAAACAATACGGACACAACTACAATCGCCGTTAACGATGATTATACTACGCAGGAGGACAACATGGACAACAACAACAACATAGCGCTGGAGACAATGGAAGAAAACAACAACCACGAGCACTCTGAAATGACCACTATGAACGAGGAAAGTGACCAGTCCCCCATCTATCCTAAGGCAAAGAGATGCAAATCATCCTCTGTAGACAAATCGAGTGACGCCGTGACAACGGGCAACAACAACAACAACAGTGACAGAACAACAGAACATGAGAAAGAGGAATACGAAGGCAGCGGTATCATGGTTACCACTGACGTTAAATACACCGGTACACCTAACAAAGAGAACAACAACTTCACTGAAGCCACCCCAACAACGGAAAAGCACGGCGAGACGAGGACGCACACCTCCACCATCGTCCTCGACAACGGCACGACCCTGGATAGAGGGAGGTTTTGCCTGGAAGGGTGGCAACGTGACCTCATTGAAAATAAACTTCGCGAGGCTATTGGCCCTCGCGTAGTTGGACAGAACGACAAAGAAGTTCGCGCCCTATCTCAGGTATTTAGAATATTCAATACAACCCCGGATGGCACTGACATATATAACCAATGTATAGCGATGCTGAACGCAAACTCACCAAATCTGAGCGCAACCTTTCGCAGTGCCTTCTCCATAGCCCAAACCCTTGCAAAAGACCAGCACAACGCTATGTATGGTCGCAAAAGTCAAGATTCTGAGGACGATGACCCCAGCGACAACCCCGATTCTGAGGACGATGACCCCCGCGACAACCCCGATTCTGACGACGATGAACCCCAGGTACTGACAGAACCTATCAAAACCAAAACCCCAAAGAAAAATTATAACCATGCTAACAATACATATCCATCGTCACAACCAACAAAACCCAAACCACACACAGACACAACAAACCCTATACCAACCACTCAACCAAACCAACCCAACCCTAACCTAAACCCTAAACCAAACACACAACCTAACCCTAACCCTAACCCTAACCCTAACCCTAAACCCAACACTCAACCTAACCCTAAACCAAACACTCAACCTAACCCTAACCCTAAACCAAACACCCAATCTAACCCTAACACTCAACCTAACCCTAAACCAAACAATCAACCTAACCCTAACCCTAAACCAAACCCTAACCCTAACCCTAACCCTAGCCACCCTAACCCTAACCCTCACTCCAAAACCATTACCACCAACGACGACCCTAAACCGAACCACTACCGCAAACAAAACCCTAAACCTAGACAAAGGACCAACACAGCAAACACTACAAGAGGAGCCCGCTCAAGAGCCCTTATCCTATATCCCATCTCACAACCACAACCATAGTCCCCAAACCAACAGCACAGACTAGTAAGTCACTAATAACAAAAACCATACACAATATCCAAAACCCAACATTAAAACTAACCCCTAAACCGAACCCGTTCATCATTAACCAAAACCATACCCCATCCCGCAACCATAGACCTTGAAACCATCACTGAGGATGAACCCCAACCTACAATGAACTGGAAAAGACATCAAGTACGGGCGTGGGACGGAGGATGAAACAGTTGTTTGCGCCTGAAACGTGTTTGTCATCATTGACATTGCACATTTTTTTCCTAAACCTAACTTATAAGGGCGATCTTCTGTTCTTCCAATGTCCCTCCCAGCTACTTTGATGATTAAATCCATAAAAGGACCAGCAAATTGAACTATAGTTACACTAATTCATTCAAGTTATTGATTTATTGATTGATTGCCTCGTTCATATTGATGGATGTCTCGCTTGTACGTTTCATATGGATTATTATGGAATGTATTTATACCATTATCTTTACCGCATAGCTATTGCTAACTTTGATTGCTTGAGTGAATGCTCCGATCTTATTGATTTATTATTTTAACATATTATCCATTTGGACTAGTATAAAATGTATATATACCAACAGTTTACGTGTATAACTATTGCTAACGTTGATTTATTGATTGATTGATCACCTTTGCATTTGTTGCGAACTTTGATTGATGGATTGTTCACATTTACATTTATCTTATTGATTGATTGCATTGGTATTTAATTGGCTTAGCGAGACAAAGACGTGTTTACTTTACCTGTCGACCAATGAACAACGAGCAGAGAGAAAAACATAGCATGCGAAAAACATAGCATGCGATTGGCTAGACGTTCAACCAATCAGCACGCAGCAGAACAAAGACCGGATTTCTCAGCCAATCACAGATCTAGGAATTCATATTGGACTATTATGTCATTGTATATCACGCTTATATGTATATTTTGCAACTCTGTATTCTTTCATTTATGTTTTCGCACCTGAAGAAGTTTAATAAAACGAAACGTCGTGCGTATATTTAAATACAGTGTTTAGCGTGATATTATTTCTAACTTTAACGTTAATTTTACCTAGTATCTAATGATAAAACATGGATACATTCGATAGAGTAAGATACGGTAATCAAAACATGGATACATTCGATAGAGTGAGATACGTTAATCAAAACATGGATAAATTCGATAGAAGTAGATATGATAATCAATACAAGGATAATCAACGCCGTGCCCAACGGCCAAGCCGTCAAACGTTCAACAACGTTATGAGATTTGGCTATAATACTATGGGCTCCGCTTCTAGATATAATTCATGGAGATACTCTGATAGACTGGGTGATCGGAAATACAACTATCTAAGGGATGAGAATATCCGCCGCAATCAGCAGATGAACCAACGAGCAGACAACAATGTAACCAGGTTTGACAACAAAAACGCAAACGACTACAACAATTACAACAAAACAGACAGACCTGATCAGAAGCGCAGACAAAACCGTTACAACCATCACTACAACCATACGCATCGACCCACGGGACCGATTTCTACTAGGAACAGATTCGCACCCCTGAGTGATGAGGCAATAGAAGAGACATCGGCCGACTACGACTCACGGAACAACCCTGCGAAACCACAAAACCCTCGCAGTGGCAACACTCAGAGCCAAAACCATAACCAAAACCACGAAGCTGCCTTCAAATCCAGCCACCCTGAGTTTGGCCTATTCGTCCACAGCTGCCATAAGTTCATGGCTATGCTACACCACGCACAGAATTTTTCGGAGCAACTGCCGAGGAAAATAAACAACAACATTGACAAGCTCTACAACAGTATACACATCCCCACGGATCCATTCTTCCGAACTGAAAACAACTTTCTGGAAGACCTTAGGAATAACTGTAAACGGGATATCATGAAGGCAATCAGGGATCAACTGGACTTCAGATCGACAACTATGCTTCTTCTACTCCCATTAGTGCCCATGGAAGATTTCGAGAGGGCTTGGCCATCGGTCACCGCTAAGCATAAACGAAAATTCGGCAACAAACACGACAGGACGTTGATACAAGAGGCTTACTGTCAGATTAAAGAGGCGCTAACAATAAACAATACGGACACAACTACAATCGCCGTTAACGATGATTATACTACGCAGGAGGACAACATGGACAACAACAACAACATAGCGCTGGAGACAATGGAAGAAAACAACAACCACGAGCACTCTGAAATGACCACTATGAACGAGGAAAGTGACCAGTCCCCCATCTATCCTAAGGCAAAGAGATGCAAATTATCCTCTGTAGACAAATCGAGTGACGCCGCGACAACGGGCAACAACAACAACAACAGTGACAGAACAACAGAACATGAGAAAGAGGAATACGAAGGCAGCGGTATCATGGTTACCACTGACGTTAAATACACCGGTACACCTAACAAAGAGAACAACAACTTCACTGAAGCCACCCCAACAACGGAAAAGCACGGCGAGACGATGACGCACACCTCCACCATCGTCCTCGACAACGGCACGACCCTGGATAGAGGGAGGTTTTGCCTGGAAGGGTGGCAACGTGACCTCATTGAAAATAAACTTCGCGAGGCGATTGGCCCTCGCGTAGTTGGACAGAACGACAAAGAAGTTCGCGCCCTATCTCAGGTATTTAGAATATTCAATACAACCCCGGATGGCACTGACATATATAACCAATGTATAGCGATGCTGAACGCAAACTCACCAAATCTGAGCGCAACCTTTCGCAGTGCCTTCTCCATAGCCCAAACCCTTGCAAAAGACCAGCACAACGCTATGTATGGTCGCAAAAGTCAAGATTCTGAGGACGATGACCCCAGCGACAACCCCGATTCTGAGGACGATGACCCCAGCGACAACCCCGATTCTGACGACGATGAACCCCAGGTACTGACAGAACCTATCAAAACCAAAACCCCAAAGAAAAATTATAACCATGCTAACAATACATATCCATCGTCACAACCAACAAAACCCAAACCACACACAGACACAACAAACCCTATACCAACCACTCAACCAAACCAACCCACCCCTAACCTAAACCCTAAACCAAACACACAACCTAACCCTAACCCTAACCCTAACCCTAACCCTAAACCAAACACTCAACCTAACCCTAAACCAAACACTCAACCTAACCCTAACCCTAAACCAAACACCCAATCTAACCCTAACACTCAACCTAACCCTAAACCAAACAATCAACCTAACCCTAACCCTAAACCAAACACCCAACCTAACCCTAACCCTAACCACCCTAACCCTAACCCTAACCCTCACTCCAAAACCATAACCACCAACTACGACACTAAACCTACCCCCTACCGCAAACAAAACCCTAAACCTAGACAAAGGACCAACACAGCAAACACTACAAGGGGAGCCCGCTCAAGAGCCCTAATCCTATATCCCATCTCACAACCACAACCATAGTCCCTAAACCAACAGCACAGACTAGTAAGTCACTAATAACAAAAACCATACACAATATCCAAAACCCAACCTTAAAAACTAACCCCTAAACCTGACCCGTTCATCATTAACCAAAACCATACCCCATCCCATAACCATAGACCTTAAAACCATCGCTAAGGATGAACACCAATCTACAATGGACTGGAAAAGACATCAAGTACGGGCGTGGGACGGAGGATGAAACAGTTGTTTGCGCCTGAAACGTGTTTGTCATCATTGACATTACACATTTTTTTCCTAAACCTAACCCTAACCTAACCCTAACCCTAACCCTAACCCTAACCTCACTAATAACAAAAACCATACACAATATCCAAAACCCAACATTAAAACTAACCCCTAAACCTAACCCGTTCATCATTAACCAAAACCATACCCCATCCCGCAACCATAGACCTTGAAACCATCACTGAGGATGAACCCCAATCTACAATGAACTGGAAAAGACATCAAGTACGGGCGTGGGACGGAGGATGAAACAGTTGTTTGCGCCTGAAACGTGTTTGTCATCATTGACATTGCACATTTTTTTCCTAAACCTAACCCTAACCCTAAACCTAACCCTAACCCTAACCCTAACTATCCCTATTTGTCTGAATTTATGTTGTTCTTTCAGTATGAACTATTGATATTATTGATCACTTTATTAATTATTGTTTTGGACTAATCGACAGATTGAATCATTGACTGATTGATTGATTGATTGATTAATAGACGGATTGAATCATTGACTAATTGATTGATTGATTGACTGACTGCTGGTTGATTGATTAACTGGTTGATTGATTGACTGACTGATTTATTGATTGATTGACTTATTGATTGACTGACCGATTGATTGATTGATTGAGTGATTGATTGACTGATAGATTAGTAGATTGATTGATTGACTGACTGTTTGATTGACAGACTGATTGACTGATTGATTGATTGATTTCAGATGGACACCACAGTACACCTGGAGAAGCCCTATCAGGTGGAGAGGATTGGACCGGACTTTGAGTCGTTTGACCTGACGATAGACTCTCAGAGGTTCTGGGGCAGGAACGGCTCTCACATGGAAATGAACGTCTGCGTCAAGTACGTGCCTGACATTGTGTGAAGATTGCTCGATTTTTATTTTGCTGTACTGTACCATACTGTATTTTACTGTACTGTATTGCATTGTACTGCTTCAGAAAGCTGTATTGTTTTGTACTGTGCTGTATTGTACTGCTTCAGAAAGATGAGGCTGGACCTAGCTTCCACGAGTGGTATGTGTACTGTATTGTACTGTATAGTACTATACTCTATTGTACCGTACTAAACTGTAGTGTATGTCTACTCTATGTGTACTGTATTGTACTGTACTGTACTGTATGTATACTGTACTGTATGTCTACTCTGTGTGTACTGTATTGTACTGTATTCTACTGTATTGTGTTGTATTCTACTGTACTGTATTGTATTGTACTGTACTGCACTGTGCTTTACTGTATTGTACTGTATTGTACTGTTTCAGATGTCTGAGACTGGACCTAGCTCCCACGAGTGGGATGTGTACTGTACTGTACTGTACTATACTGCACTCTACTGTATTTTATTGTATTGTATTGTGTTGTACTATATGTTTATTGTACTGTATTGTACTGTACTGTACTGCATTGTATTGTACTGTACTGTATTGTACTGATATTGTACTGCTTCAGATGGCTGAGACTAGACCTAGCGCCCACGAGTGGAATGGCCAATGTGATCGTGGGTATTCCCACGGGTTACATCGTGAGCAGAGACACGATAGAGTGGATGTACTCCGCTCAGTTCAGAGCTCTCAAGAGAGTTCAGTTCTACAACCAACAGCTCGTCACCTTCTTCGAATACGTCAGTCCTCTCTTATCTTTTACTCTTTACCTTGTCACTTTTTATCTGGTTTATCTCGATCCTGTTTGTCTGGTTGAGTTATTAATTAAGTGTGATAAACAAGTGATCCTGTTGTAATATACTTATATGTGATTTTTAGTTATATTTTATATACTAAAGTATAAGTAGATGGGCTGGAGCAAGTGGCGAAGTCGGTAAGATACTCGACCGCGGATCAGTAGGTGCGGGGCTCAAATCCTGGGCTTTCCCGTCGCTGACATCGCTTTCGAGTGAGGAACCTGACGTGAACCTTAGCTTTAGCTTCTACTAACTGTTCCACCGTTTTGCATTCCATTATTTGCAATTAAGTTGTAAGAAAGTTATTAGATTTTAACTCTCTAATGATGTTTATGTATGTCTAGTATTGCTTAAATGGCATATTTTCCTTAATAACAGTATTAAACGGTTCTTTATTATAACTAAGTTTACTGTTGTCAACAATTTATTCTTTATAGTTTATACTTTCAAAAAGTCTACTCTTACGGCATATCATGATTGAGGAATGTGGAATAGTAGTTTATATAAGTTATTTATTTATTTATTTATGTAACATATTCCGTACCAAATATTAATTATTATAAAATTGCATTATTTCGTGATTGCCTTTGCTAGTAATATTCTTTATAGTGTGTTAGTAATATCATATTTAGAATTAAATGTTAATTGCCAATGTTAATATGATAGTATAACTGGTAATAAGATGGTGTAATGCTGTGATGTTGTGTAGATTGGACCGAACAGAACGTGTTTCAGTTTTGTGATAGACCGCTGGTATCCCGTGGCGAACACTTCCATCTCTCATCTGCTCATGGTGCGAGAGTACTCAGAGTCAGGTCTGTATGTATTGGAATGTCTTAATAGCGTAGTGGTAACGTCATGAAGTTTTAAATGACAGATCATGGGGTGAATTGAACCCTCGTGGGTTCGAATCACGGTCGCGCTGATCTGAGAGTAAAATCTCGGACATTCACTGGACTGGTTATACGGAAAATGGTCTAAATTGCCTAGCGGTGTAAACATGTGGTATTAAAATGTGATAGATATCAACATAGTTGATTATTCACTATAATGCGTGTTTACTTTTTATGCATTTATAGTCTACTATGCACTATAATCTTGTGGGCTTCTTTGTTTGTAATGCACGCGCACAAAATCTGGGTGTTTTTACTTCTAGTATTCAATAATCAATTGCACACTAGAACGTTTTTAGTGGGTGTAAGGCCAAGTTCAGAAACCTGAATGTCTTCTCTTGTGCAGCCGTTGTATCCATGAAACCCGATCATCGTCGTGGTTGATCAACCGACTGACCAACCAAAGCAGCAGTCAGACTAGTCGAGTAGTGACCAGTGATATAACGACATTGCGCTATAACTCTCTCTTAGTGCACTGCCTAAAGGCAGGTATATAACGGCTCCACTCCTCTCTGTCTCCCGTTTTAATCTGTATGTCCACATATGAGTGGATCTTTATATAATCTAACATACCTAATTTCGGCCTGCCTCTGCCCCTTATTCCTTCCAGAAGCGCTATGCCGTCATCTGATTATTTACTTATATAGTAATGCACGCATCAAAATCTGGGTATTTGCTTTATTCAGAACCCGTTAGACTCTCCTCTTTTGATTCTACATAAAATTTAGATTATTTAATTTCAGTGGTTGTCGCTTAAATAAATTCAAGTCTACGTTGCACAATGCTTTTGCATTTTAGTGGCTGTTTAAAAAATATTTTTATAATTTAATTGCGAGATTTTAAAATTCATAAAAAGACTGCTTTTCTAGTGCAACAATTAGGAGAGGCGACTATAGTGGATGTAGTTTGAAGAAGTTTTTCAGACACATTATGTGTAACAAAGTCGCTGAAAATGTCACAGTAATAAGAAAACTAAGTGGCCAATGAAGTATGGTACGGCAGCGGATGATATTCTTTACGAGTCCAAGCAAGTGGATGCAGTTAACGGAAAAAGAAATGATCTGAGCAACAATGGACAGAGACATGGAGGAACATGACCTTGATCACCCAGGCATGGAACAGGCACGGCACTTGAAGAAGAAGATAGGCTATGTGCCTACGAGAAAGAATTTAGGGATAGGTTATGAAAGTGCGTTTATAATAATAAAGACTTTCTAAACTTTTACAAGTTTATATTCAGCTCTTATTTATTAATGAAACAAAAAGTAATATTTATATTCTATGGACCAGCCAATAGACAGTTCACTAAGAGAGAGAGGGAGAGGGAGAGGACCTGCCAATAGGCAGTAAACTGAGAGATTTAGTAGCATTAGTTTAGCGTATTTTCTGACGTCTATTTGCAGGTTTGCAGAAGCTGAGCGCCTACAACACATTCACGTTGTTCCAGTTACACATATGTCAGGTCTGCGGCTCCTTCCAGTGCCCCTATTGCCAGTTCTACAACTCCGCACCACACACCTTTATTTCAAGCCCCTTCATCTTCTGTTATATACTTGCACTCGCTATACTAACATTCTCTCGCCAGCTGGCGCCACACTAGCCGTCTCACGTTCTGACTGGTGACCTTCGTTGACTTTATTTTATATTTCATTCGCGAGATGGCGAGAGACTAGCCGTGGCATAAGGATTCTTTGCTATTGTTTTATATATTTCTAGAACTAGAGCGAGATAAAAGTGACTTATGGATTTTTGTAGTGAATATAACGCCTAGCGGTTTCATTTCATTCACGAGATGGCACCACTTTGCTTGCAGTGCGAATGTGATATTTACTACACGTCGTCGAAGAAAGACTGCTTGTTACAAAACTTGCTAATATGTGTAAAACTTAGGTTAACCTGCTGCTTAACTCAAGATGCGAAGAGTATTCAGGTTTTGTGGATCTCGAAGGTTAATTTCAAATGTAGACATTTAATCATCTCAGATCTAAAGAAATTCGGCGTACCGATATAATATCTAAATTCATATCATTCCATTTTCTATACATATTAACTTGTAAACGTTTAATTTAGATCTGGTTATATTTTATTATAATTTGAACTGATCTGAGAGACTTCTGTACTAACAGATCTCGTTTTGTTAGATCTTATGTTTGTATTGCTTCATCTTGCGTTGATCTGATTTCTTATATATTAACATAATAATCTGTTGAGCACTGATAACAATTGTGCTTAGTTCCCTATAGTAGGCCTATCATTAGTAGGGCCTACAGATAGGGACTATTATATCTTAGATAGTAACTTTTTTATCCTTTTGCAATAAAAGAGAGATTTACCATTCCGTTTCTCTGCCGAAATCAATATCAGGGACTGATTTATGTGTGCATACACTAGCGTGTATATTTAATATTTTGTACATTTTTCATGTGCTACATTCTATAGGTTGTAAATTATTTAAGCCACATGTGTTGAAAATGTTAAGAAACGTTGTATGTAATGATATATCGACGGCTGTGTAAACGTAGATAAGAAGAGTTTCGGGTGATTTAATTCTGTTCTGTAGTTATCGAGCACTGATAGATGTTGGTATAGTGAATACAAACATGCAGGGGTCTAGTGGAGCAAATAGAAACTGAGTTTATATTAGTGTTCAGTACCATCTTGTTCCAGCTCCTTCATTTACTGAGTGCTTTCGGGCGTAGCTAAAACTTTAAATTCAATGTTTTGTAGTGATCGTCAAAATATGGCGTAGTGTTTTCTTTATGGGAGATCAATAGATCCATACTCATATAGGTATGTATAGCAGCTTAGTGTTGTGAGTGGAGGTGTTGTGTGGAGTGTTAGACATTCTGTACTGATACGTACTGATACGTATTGATTCGTACTGATCTGTGCTGATCTGTACTGATCTTTACTGATCCGTAGTGATCTGTACTGATCAGTACTGATCTGTGCTGATCTGTACTGATCAGTACTGATCAGTACTGATCTGTACTGATCTGTACAGATCAGTACTTAGCTGTACTGATACGTACTGATCTGTACTGAACTGTACTGAACTGTACTGATCTTTACAGATCAGTACTTAGCTGTACTGATACGTACTGATCTGTACTGATTTGTTGCAATAGGCGTATAAATAAATGCTTGTATTGCTGCTATGATTTCGTTTGATTGATTTAATAACTTAATTTAGGTTGCTATGGAGACGGGACTGAAGAGAGCAATATGTTAACGTAATGTATGCTTTATGAGTACAGATTTGGTTCTGTGTGTTAGACGTTTATTGTATTTTAATAATTAAAATTACTAAACGGTTTTGTGTGCGTTTCATTTTTGTTTTGTTTTAATGGATAGCCCGAGGTTTAAGCTGATAAAATGATTTAGTTGAAAGCACACTTGCTTATAAGTAATACAACATGGGTTCTATTCCCAGGAAAATATTGTGGTGGTTTTATTGATACAATTAACTTTTCTCCTCGCTTTGCTCGTTTGATATAAACTCCAGTTTCCACTCACAAGTAAGTAAAGTCAGTATTAGAGCTATGGCTGGATCAGCTGTCGCAGTGACCACGTGACAACAACAACAACAACAATAGCAACAACAACAACAACAGCAGCTAGCATGTGTAGCAGAGTGGAGTGATTATCATCACACTTGATACAAAAGCTAATGTTAACGTCAGTTTCCTCATTCGAAAGCGATGTCAGTGACGGGCAAGCCCAGGATTTGCACCCCGCACATACTGATCCGCGGTCGAATATCTTACCGACTTCGTCACTGGCTAGAGCCTGAGAGATACTTGGATGGTCAGAGGGGTGTCTCTCATTGAGTGGATGCGTGAGCAGTGGAGTCGGGTTCTAGTCTAGAGAATCACAGGACTGTTTGGAGCACGGATCACTCTGGTTTAGGGAGTCCCAGGACTGTTTGGTTCAACCCATTTCGAATTTTTTATCTTTGGATCATCACTCAGTCCAGTCTGACTATGGTTGGTCGATCCTTTGATCAACCACGACGATGATCGAGTTTCAGGGTACAACGGTTCACCGGTACATTTGACGTCTTTAACAGAAGCGTTTCAGATTCCTGACCTTGACGTTAAGCAATATTAGCTGCCTAATTCATTATACATATCATTTTAATTTCTTTGTAAATTAATACTTATTTCTGACATATTATTTTACTGGCGGTGGATATATTTCACCATCACTACACGAAATCCCATTTAAAACTCTATCGCTATCGAGGTGACAGAGACTTAAGTCGTTTTTCTCTAGTGCACAATCACAACGATGCGTAATAATGATCATAATAAAACGTTGACGGTTGTAAATTCTCTGCGCCTATAGAAGTTCTCTCAGATTGTGTACACGACTCTTCAGCCTGAAAGAGAAAGTAACTGACTAATGTGAACTCCTCAGAACATCCGCTATTATGTAAGCCTACGCTAC
>CAJHZI010000586.1:0-30000 GCA_905160935.1 Enchytraeus crypticus
AGATAGATAGATAGATAGATAGATAGATAGATAGATAGATAGATAGATAGATAGATAGATAGATAGATAGATAGATAGATAGATAGATAGATAGAGAGAGAGATAGAGAGATAGAGAGATAGAAAGATAGAGAGATAGAGAGATAGAGTGAGAGAAACATAGAAAGAGAGAGAGAGAGAAAGATAATGAGAGATCGAGAGTAGATAATGCTTTGTAATTAACTCAGAATAATATGTACAATATATATATATATATATATATATATATATATATATATATATATATATATATATATATATATATATATATATATCTGCCTTATCATATTCAATTTCTTCATTATTTAGTCTCATGTATGTCTCATAATTAGTTATTTAATTTAAATTATTTCCATGCAGTTAGCCTTTTGACACTCTCCTGGTCTAGGTGGTGTGATACTAAGTTTTAGAATCAAACCATGGTGGAAAAATAGATTTTTAGTTTCAGACGCACAAATCTTAAGATTTGTGCGTCTTTTAAGACATTAAAAACATAAATGACCGTAAACTTGATGTTTAATTTTTTTTAAATTTGACAAGTTTAAATCCGACAATTTGACATTAAGATTTGAAAAAATGCTATAAATTAATAGCAATGCGATTAGAGTCAAGTCATAGTCACGTCTTTACGCATCATTAGTCCTAGGATACATTTCTTATTTTTATGATTTCAGAGATTTAAAGTTTTCAAAGTAGCGATGAAATAACCTAAAAAACCCAAAAAATTAAAAACCTACTAGTATATAATTGTCGGGCTTTGTCATCCCCTGAGCACCCTATGAATATATCTAAGATCCGACAACAACCATATCTATAATTAGCTCAAGGGATTTTTAGATATAGCTTTGTTATGAGAAATTTCCCAACCCACGGCCAACATTCTCACACTCAGAGATTGCACTAGGCGTATTATGTAACCTCGTACTTTAAGTGATGGGCAAAATTGTTAAAATAAGGAATATGCTTTTGAAAATACTTTTAAAAAGTATTTGAAGATACAAAATAAAACAGTATTTTTAAAATACTTTTTAAAATACTTCTGGAAAATACTTTTTAGACATTTTCGTTTTCGATTGTTACCCTGACGCATGATTTTTAAAACAACCTAAATTCTTACAGGATTACAGGTTAAGTAATTCATGAGCTAATCTAAAACTTCCTCTTGTGTATGGAAGATTCATTTAGGCCTGTTAGGCCATTACAAGTTTCAAACATGGGTTTCAGAAGTAATTAGTCTATAATGAGATTATAATGCTCAGTAAATGTTAGTCAAAGCTAAGTAAGGTACATGTATAGGCCTTAGCGAGCCCACCTTGTCATAAGCATTATCTCCCAAGAAAATAGCATATATCAACAAGAACGAGTATTGCTAGATGATTTAAAATTCCACTCACATATATACATGAAGAGGAAAGCGGAAGTCAGAGAAGAGTGGAGGCGTTATATATCAATATATCATGGACCTGTTAATAGGCAGTGAACTGAGAGAGAGAGAGAGAGAGAGAGAGAAAGAGAGAAAGAGAGAAAGAGAGCGAGAGGGAGAATGAGATTGTTGGTTAACAAAATCATATTAAAATAGCAAGCATCAGTATCTCGAGTAATTTTGCACATAAAAAGTAAATTTATTTGCAGCCTCTGATAAAGGGCGCCCAAGTTATTCTCGTTACAAAAGGCTATGACTAATCCACAGGTTCCACACTCCATGTGGGCCCAACGTTTGTTTGGAAGAATAAGGTTTACATTTTCCTTCCTCTGTTATTGTTTATTCTTCTACTACCACTTTCCGTTGTAGGTTGAAAACACATCTCTTCCCACCATAACTTTTTTCATTTTGCCTAACTGTTTTTTTATCACCGGACCGGCACAGTTTAGGATCTTTTTCTTTCTATTCAGCACATGTTTTTTCAGATCGTTTGAAATGAATCGATTTGTAGTGACATGTGAGGGGGGACGTCCCTGACATCATCCTTGTACGAGAAATTGGACGTCGAATCGTTATTATTATTATTTTTATTGTCACCTCTTTCGACACGTACAGAGAACGGTTAGTGTAATTTTTAGTGTGCAGGATACAACACGGCTCATGGTATCATTAGATAAATGTTAACATTAGATAGCATTGTTAAATGTTAAATTTTAATGTTATTTTTAACATTAGATATATGATAATGATTAATGTTAGGCTAACGCTTAGACAAGCCTTCCTGCAGAATTTATTATATGTTAATTCATTGCTTTCATCTGTTAAAAATACTTATTAACATTTCAAAATTTCAATCAATATTTCAATATTAAGAGTTTGGCCAAAGATTATACCTTCATATCAAAATAGTGAATCAAAGATAAACTAACAAAACTTAGGCCTAATTTTAATGAAGACTAAGATTATAAATTATAAAATGCTATTAATAGGCTTGTCAGCTGCTACAGAGCAATCAATAGCATGAATACGAAGATATACAAATAATAACTTTGTTTGTTTACTTAGGCCTACGTGTTAAGGTTAGGCGAAATGAAATTTAGGAAAACTAATTATTAAAATTACAGAAAGGTATTTGTAAAATATTTTAAAATCTTCAAAATACTTTTTAAATGTATTTCGAAAGTACTTTGGAAACTACTTGCAAAAAGTATTATAAGATAGAAAATAAAGCAGTATTTTTATATTGAAAATATTTTTCAATTATGAAAAAAAACTTGCTGCTCATCACTGATTTATCAGGCTGTGATTGCGTCAGGCTGCCAGGCGCCGTGTAGAACATTGAGAGCTGAACCAGCCTCACTGATTACTCATTAGCTCAAGACATCTAGCGGCTAGGTCTGACTATAAAACGACGTCAGGATGATATGAACGAAAGTAGTTCAAAATAGAGTGAAAGTAGAAGTACGAATCGTTTTGACGGTAGCTCGACTTGTCTAGACACATCGTTGTGACTTTCAAAGCACTGGAGACAATTCTGTCAGCTTAACTAAACCTGGAGATAATTGTGTTAGCAGAAATAGGTAAGTTTACTATGTCAGTTTTTAGGAAGTAAAATTCATTTTATGATATTTTTATGTTATTATTATTTTATTTTATTAATATCGGGGAGAGAGAGATAGAGAGAGAGAGAGCGAGCGAGAGAGAGAGAGAGAGAGAGAGAGAGAGAGAGAGAGAGAGAGAGAGAGAGTAATAGAACGAGAGAGCGAGAAAGATGTAGAGAGAGAGAGTTAGAGAGAGAGAGAGAGAGAGAGAGAGAGAGAGAGAGAGAGATAGTGAAGTGTATACTCGCAAGCAGACAATTAAAAGCTCTCTGTATAGAATAGAATGATTGCCCACAACAGGACTTACCTTCTCGTGCACACTAGATAATACAATTAATAATTTAGAACTACATGTAATTACTAATTTGTTAGTGTTGACTTGTTTAGTAACAGGATCTACTGAATGTATAATATATATCAACATATATATATATATATATATATATATATATATATATATATATATATATATATATATATATATGAAATGTATAATATATATATATATATATATATATATATATATATATATATATATATATATTACATTTGTAACTCCCAGCTTACAAAACTAAGTTTTAATGCTACAACGAGCAAGGAATCGAATTTTGAAGTTTCACTGTTTGTTGACTCTAAGGGCTGAGCCGGTGACTTGTTGGCAAGTTGTTTGACAGTGGATCAGTAGTTCCAGGTCTCAAATCCAGAGCTCTTCTCGTCACTGACATGCTATTCGAGCAGGAAGCATATGTTAAACTTTGTTTTAGCATTTTAAATAGAATTAATTACTGAATTTTAAATACTGCAGAATAAAAGTCGCTAAGTAAATGTTTGGAGACAGATGATGATCACGTGACTTTTGTTGTTGACACAGAACTTATCAAACGACACTGCGCAGCTCTCTGTAGAGCAACAATTCACGCTACTCGGTTCTATACAAGCAATTGAAATCATGTCAGGGTAAGATATCTGTCAAAGCTTGATTCGATATAGGAGGATTTAAAGTATTGAGTTTTATTAAAGTGAGATACTAGGCGGTAGCTAGGTGAGAGCAAGTGATCAATGAGGGCATGCCTACACAGGAGGTGGATAGATCCAAGATGGAAGAGTGACAACACGGACGTAAAACGTGCCAAGTTGAAAAAAGATTTAGGAGATTTGAGGAATCTCAACAGTAGACGAATTAAAGAGAAATTCGAAGGGTTCGGTATTCGAACTAATTTGTAGTCCATCGAACAGTCGATGAGAATAGAGTGATTTGTAGAGGATCGAAGAGGGAAGAGAGTTCCATCGAATATTCTAACCTAGGGATTATATTAGAAGGAGTCCCAGTAGGCGAATAGTCGAGAGGAAACTAGAGTAAAGTGTGGGAATATATGCTAGAGAGCGTATTAGTAATTTGTACGCCGAAAGTAATTGTATGTAATATAAAATACTTACTTTTGTGATATAAAGTGAACTGTAATTCGATAGAAAAATATAATTTTAAGTTATTCTAATTTTGCGTGAGCTTGCTGTTTGAAATCGTTTTAGTTTTCGTTCTAATGTATATATCCGTGCATTATTTTATTTCTTTTCGCACTAAATTAATATTTAATTTAATACAGTCGTTGAAGTTATCAATCACTCAGTAAGATATCTAGATTCAGTCATATGGAGTACAGGTAAAGATTCCAAAATAATTATTAGAGGCAAATTATTGGGAATTTAATCCCTGGACCATTTGAATATCATTAATCAATCAATCAATCAATCAAACAGTCAACAAATCAATCAATCAAATAATCAGTCAATCACTCACTCATTCGTACAATCAATAAATAAATCAGACAGCAATCTCTATGGATTAGTTTGTCTGTCTGTCTGTCTATCAGTCGGTTTGTCTGATTACTTGCCAGCCTGCATGCCTGTCCTTTGGTCTGCCCGCCCGTCCTTCTATCTGTGTTTCGTGACAGTAATGACATGCGAAATATCTTTTGTAGGGATGAAGATTGCGACGGTTTGTCACTGAGCAAACGTAAGGCCAAGTTGACTAAAGACGAGGATGACTCTGCCTCACAGCGGGAGGGGCCTCTACCCCCTAAGCCACCCCAGGTGACGAGTCAGCCTGCAGGTGACGACGAGAGGTACCGCTACAACATGAACCACAAGAAAAGAGGAAAATGCTTCATCATCAACAACGTGGAATTTAAATACAAGAAGAATAGAAATGGGTCAGATGTGGATGCTGAAAATATGAAGAAGTTGTTTGAGTGGCTTGGATTTGATGTTGAAGTGAAGAGGAATCAGACGAGGGATGAGATTCTTCAAATAGCTCTGGATGGTGAGTGAATTGTTCTGTCCAATCAATCCGTTAATTCATCAGAGTCAAACAATGATTTAGAAGATTTTTTTTAGCAGACTAAATGTCAAATTTTATTATTTTATTCTCCTAATAGGGTTAATGTTAGAGTCTTCGGACCTTTGTGTTCTTTGACTTTTACGTGAATTGCTGCATTTTGTAAGATTTTTCAAGCTCTATTATGTGAAATGATTTATTCATGTAAATAAAAGAAATAAATGAAATAAAAAGCAAACTTCTTTAAAGTATTGAATAAAAAATGTTGCAGATAAATCGAAGCTAAGTATGTAATTTAATGAAATGTTGAATCAATAGATTGATATGTTGAATATCCTAGAAATATTCGTATGGTTGAGTTTTGAAGAAGTCTTGTTTGTCTTCTTGAAGCGTCGCAGCAATTTTTTTGTCAATATTCCTTGTTTGTTTATCTCCTTCTTGCAATATTAGAAGGACCTGAGATAGATTCTTAGCAAAGGTTAGATTTACAGATGCAATATAGTCTATCTTATAATGCTTATTAGTTCATTCACTGGCACACGCAATCTCTCAATATTAATAAATAATTCTCTCAAATATTAAATATTAAATAATTAAGAACTAAAGCACTGAATGTCCGTCGTCCAGCTATTTCATCAAATGATACATTTAGAAACCTTTTTTCAGTATCGTGATGTCTAATGTATATTTGTTGAGAGTTTTGTGTAAGATACTTATACGGGAGTGAAGTTTGATCTGGTTGACTCTGGCATAGCGTGCTCATATTAAAGGCTCATTTAGTAAAGTAGAACCTTAAACTCTCCTATCATCATCATCATAGACAGAATCAAAGAGACATTGGCGGATAGAAAGAGAAAGATAGAGAGAGGGACAGAAAGGGAGAAGGGTATGGGTCAGAAAGAGAGAGAAAGAGTGAGAGAGAGAGAGAGAGAAGGAGCAAGATAACGCTATAAATGATGTATTGTACTGTAGTTGCTGTTAAACCGGAAGAACACCGTGATGCTGACTGCTTTGCTATGGTCATACTGAGTCACGGGGAGGATTTCGGTGAAATCTGGGCAGTGGATCAGAAAGTTCTGCTCGAGCACATCTTCACGAACATCAAAGCCTGCGAAACTCTCCGTGGAAAACCCAAACTCTTCTTCATACAGGTTCTTATTTGCAATTGAATTATATATATATATATATATATATATATATATATATATATATATATATTGTGCACAAGTAAAAGCGGCCTTTGGAAATAGGGAAGAACTCTTAACAAAAAGTCTAAAGAAAACACAAAGATAATGATAGTGAAAACTTTGGTTCGGACCACGCTATTGTATGGATGTGAAACATGGACCTTAGGGAAGGATGATATTAGGAACTGGAGGCGTTGGAAATGTGGATATGGAGAAGAATGGAAAGGATTAGCTGGACTCAAAAGGTTACAAATGGGGAAGTGCTAGAGAGAGTTGGCAGAGATAGGTAGCTGATAAATTTATTTAGAATGAGGAAGAAGATTCGGATCGGACACATTCTAAGGGGAGAAGGTCTATTACTTGAGGTCATAGAAGGTAGATTGGAGGGAAAAAGAGGCAGGGGCAGGCCGAGATTAGGTATGTTAGATGATTTAAAGACCCACTCGTATATGGAAATGAAAAGGAAAGCGGAAGGCAGTGAAGAGTAGATTCGGTATATACTATGGACCAGCCAGTAGGCAGTGCACTAAGAGATTTATATTGATTCATTTATTTATAGAAAATATGTTGGACTAATCGATCAGTGTATTGATTGGCTGATTGATATATAGCTTGACTCTCGTGTCAGTCAGTAAATTCATTGATATACTGAACAATTGATTGATTGCTCCAGGCATGTAGAGGAGTTGAAATGGATGAAGGAGCACCCTTGCCTCCTGAGTACGACACAGATGGAGAAGAGGAATCCTCATCACCTCCAGTCCAGAGTATTCCACTCAACGCTGACTTCTTCTACGCCTACGGCACACCACCTGGTGAGATCTTATGTGCAATAGTGTTTTTAATCAAGTCTGTATACATGCATACATGCAGTATCTGCACTTTACGCGTTCAAAGAAAATGATTCCTTATAAATATGATGGTAGACATGACAAAAACCTAATGCCTAATATTATGAAGGGGAATATATCCTCGCCGATATCAATCTCTACCATTTGACTTTATTCCCGAGATAACTAATAATCTGCTTTTTGCATTTTATGAAGCTTTTCTATTCTCAACTTCATCTTGAGACTGTTTTTTCAGATTTCCAACAATTCTAACCACTTACGCTGATTTCGAGCTCTCCTATTGGCTGGAGCCACCTGCGCCGGTTGAATGTCAGCCGCCTAGCGACGACTTTGTTTTAATTTACGCGAGAAAATAACCACCCGAGTCCCAGCAGATATCTTCTCCGTCACAAGTAGCTGAAATCAGCTCAGATAGCGAGCTAAATTTGGTTCATAATATGCAATAGTGACTTTGGGGGCCGATGATACCGCTCGGAGTGAAAGATATCTTCGCCATTTAAGATCGGCTATAACTAAGCAATCATCTGATAGGCAAGCTACACTTGAGATCTGTAACTCTAAAGCTTTCATAGAAAAACGATTAGACCTATGCTCCAGAATTATAAAGGCTTAAAGCCAATTAGTATGGAAGCGAATACTAACTAGTAGGGCGATTAAGAGCCATTTAGAATAGAAACAATGTAACTTGTGTCTGTGCAGATTTAGGAATTATGATATTTACAAGAAGGGCGCCTGACCATTGTGTTGTGTTGTTCTCTTGTAGTCTATCATGAATTGTCATTCCACCATAATCATGGGGTAGTTAGTTGTAACCGGTTCGGCCTAGCTACTGCTGGTAACTTAATGCACTCATTTACGAATTTCATTGTATTTGTTGTATCTGTCATTTAATTTCATTGTATCTACGAATTCCGTTTTATTCTCAGGTCACTATTCGTTCAGAAACGAAGAGAAAGGCACTTGGTTCATTCAGGCTATCAACAAAGTGTTCAGAGAACACGCCTACTCTATGGAGCTGCTACAGCTGATGACTCGAGTCAACAACATGGTCGCCTATGATTTCATCACTGACTGTCTCAATAAACCAACTCTTCACAGGAAGAAACAAGTGTCATCAGCTGTTACCATGCTCACCAAACAACTCTTCTTCACTCCTAAACACCCTGAGGCAAATTCTTCTTAACACAAGGCTGTTACATTAACCCACAAACACTATAGGCTTAATTAAATTAATTAGGTCTAATTAAATTAATTAGGAATAATGAAGTTAATTAGGTCTCATTAGACTAATTACATTTAATTACATTAATTAGATTTAATTAAATTCTCTGAAAATTGAACTAGTTGTCAACAGGTTTAATGTTTACGATTCTGCGGAGATCATGCAATTTAGGCCTTTAGGCCTATGGAACAGTTCCATGCGCACAGGTAATTTAGGTCTATCAAACTGTTTAAAGGTGAAGATATATTCTACCTTGTTTCGTTTAAAATTACAATTCAGCTAAGGAAATTTCTCTTTTTTTATTATAAAACAGAAAATTTACATAAATTTTACTTCATGCTACTTACGTCAGATATAGATTTTTCACGTCCAGCCACAAGTTTTGAGATGATTTTTTACATAATGAGTGATATAGATAAATGCTGATGTCAACAAACAGGACCTTGAGTGGTTTCCCGTAGAAATATCTACGTTATTTCAGTCATTTAGCGGATGAGGCTTCTGATAGTTATCAGCCTTTTATGGAAATTAACGTAGACCAGTCATTTAGGCCACTGTGAGTGGCTTAGAAAAATCTATAATTAGCCTTCGGTGCTTTGGGTTTGGGTTAAATTGATATTGAAATCTTTAGAGCTTAGCTCATCAAGCTGGTTATCCTGATCTTTACTGTAGAAATAAAGTGAAACTATACTACACTAGATAGAGACTTATTAAAAGCCGAGTCAGAACAATCTCGATTGAGAGATCTTTAAGTTAGGCGCTAAAAGTTTTAAACTGCTTGAACACAACTACACGTAAAGTACACATTTTAGTATAAGAACTATGATGAGCAAAGCCTTTTAATAACCATCTAGTACATTTACCATTTGCATCTGTACTAGAGATAGGAATTGAACCGAACCGAACAATATTATCTTGAATTTTGACCGAACCGAATCGAATCCGAACCCAGACTCTGGCCGAACCCAGACTTCGTCCAAACTGAACCAAACTCTTGAAGTTCCTTTCTCCTTCGCCTGCCTCAGGAGAAAGAACACTTTTATTTTCAAATATTTTTAAAGTATGCAATAAGATATTATGGAGAATGTTTGACATTATATAAAGATAGTAAGAACAATATAAATATACAGTATAGGCCCTATTTGTTTCTGCATTTACGCTTCTTACAGTATCTAATAGCAGAGGCCTACTATATTCAGATAAGGCTGGTTCCGACACAAATTTTAAACTTAAGAACACCTAACCGTAACCCTAACCCTAACCTAACCCTAACCCTAACCCTAGCCTAACCTAACCCATTCAACATTAACCAAAACCATACCCCAACCCACAACCATAGACCTTAAAATCATCACTAAGGATGAACCCCAATCTACAATGGACTGGAAAAGACATCAGGTGCGGGCGTGGGACGGAGGATGAAACAGTTGTTTGCGCCTGAAACGTGTTTGTCATCATTGACATTGCACATTTTTTCCTAAACCTAACCTAACCCTAACCCTAAACGAAACCCTTACCGCAAACTAAACCCTAAACCTAGACAAAGGACTAGCACAGCAAATACTGCGAAGGGAGCCCGCTCAAGAGCCCTAATCCTACAACCCATCTCACAACCACAACCATAGTTCCTAAACCCACAACGCAGACTAACAAGTTACTAATAACAAAAATCATATCCAAAACCCAACCCTTAACTAACCCCTTAACCTAACCCATTCATCATTAACCAATACCATACCCCAACCCACAACCATAGACCTTAAAATCATCACTAAGGATGAACCCCAATCTACAATGGACTGGAAAAGACATCAGGTGCGGGCGTGGGACGGAGGATGAAACAGTTGTTTGCGCCTGAAACGTGTTTGTCATCATTGACATTGCACATTTTTTTCCTAAACCTAACCCTAACCTAACCCTAACCCAGGCTAAGTCTACACAAGGTATGAATAAGACAAGGTCTTTGTGAAGGGATTAACTTGTTGATTTAAGGAGTGCTCTTATGGTGCGAGAAAGCAAACTTTAAGTCTGAATATGTACCTTGAATCTGCCACTAGGAAGTGCACTGCTGAGTTATCATAAATTAAATCAAGTTATGCCTTGGAAACTCATTTTGTCTTCAACCCTCAATTTTCCTACTACTGTTCTGGTAGGTACAAAATAATTTTGACAAATTATTTCTATCTAACTGATCTCTGAGTAAATTTGTACATATTTTTTGGATTTTCGAATTTGTACGGTTTTGGACCTTCTTTTGGCTTGTTTTTGTCTCGACACTGCTCGATATTGTCATAGACAACAGTTTCACTCCAATTGTTGTTATTATTTCTAGTCTTTTCACATCTGTGTCTAAACAATAACAAATCTTAAGAACGAGCTTACAATTTTTTTTTTCATCAAAACACGGTGCAGAAAAGCAAACGTTGATATAATGTATACATTTTCAAGTCTTCAGCACAGCTACTGTAGCTGTGTCACGACAGCATCACAGTATTCTATAGTAACTTTATCAGCTAGAGTCAAACATTTTTGTAGTACACCAATCAATCCAGATCTGAGAAGCAGAGCCAAGTGTCGCACAAGTTTATCATAGTAATGTTGTGTATTGAAGGATTACATTGATAAATTTGATATTTGCATTTCACTACGGCTACAACTTTTACGATGTGACAGCATGTTTTACAAAAGTTACGTGATTCTGTCACGTCTCTACAGGAACGTGATTCTGTCACGTCTCTACAGGAATGTGATTCTGTCACATCTCTACAGGAACGTGATTCTGTCACGTCGCTGGTTGATCTGCCACACGTTGAGCTCCTCGTACTCGTCGATGCAGGAGTCGACAGCGCTGGGCATGAAGCCCTTGGCCGTGCACAACTCTCTCACGTCTGACATTTTCACACTGCGCAGACCTGAGCTAGGAGCAAGATCCTTGATCACCGTGTAGATCTGATCCATTACACTCTGCCCACTGCATCACAATCAATCAATCAATCACATTCGGTCCATGGTATCAAAATCAACCAATCAATAAAATCATCACACACTCATCAGTTCTTCATTCATCACACTCTGTCCACAGTAATACAATCAATCAAATAATTGCTATGCTATGAACACAGTGATAGAATAAATCAAGATGACAGTAACGTTGTCTATCAACCATCAGCACAGGGATAGATAAAGCTATTGGTTTGTCGCTCCACAGCGGATCAGTAGGTGCAGGGTTCAGATCCAGAGCTCTTCCCGTCACTGATACTGATATGCTATCGAAGTAAGCTGATTGGCGATCAGCCTGAAGTATATCGCTGTCATTCACTGAGCTCTAGAATTTTTGGCGGGTGGCCTTGAAGTTAATAACCATTGCTAGCGAATCGGTATTCACTAGCATTAGCAATGTGAATCAGTTCTCTGATTCACAGTTTAACTCTGATCGGTGGTGTAAATTATCTGCGGATCTTGGCGAGTTTACTAACTACCTGTATATAAGAGAGAGAGAGAGAGAGAGTGAGAGCGAGAGAAAGAGATACCACACAATGAAAAGTCAACGATTACTCTAGTGACGCAGTTTAGCCCAGTAAGAGTTCTTACAGTTAGTGACGCTGTCATCAGAGACGAGATCTCACTAATTCAGGAGGATCACAATGACAAGTTAAGTAGAATGCACTAATAAACACATAGAGAGAGAGAGCGAGAGGCAGAGAGAGAGAGACAGAGAGAAAAAAAGACACGCATTATAGTGAATAATCAACTAAGTTGATATCTATCACTTTTAAAACCACATGTTTAATCCGTTAGGCAATTTAGACCATTTAGAAGGTTTTACTCTCAGATCAGCGCGGCTGGGATTCGAACCCACGAGGGTTCAATTCACCGCAGGATTTGTCATTTAAGACTTCATGACGTTACCCCTACGCTATTTAAACATTCTCAGAGAGAGAGAGAGAGACCGGTGATGTTGGTTGGTGGTAGAGTTGAGAGAGTCTTTAGACATCTCCATTAGTCTCATCGCCTCGTTCACATCCTCTTTCTCCACAACATCGGCCAGTCTCAGGCGAGCCTACAGCAACAAGCACGTCGTCCATGACAACACAGCATTGCTTGTACAAGGTGCAAAATGTGCCGACTTTTAAGTGAAAATCAGATCTGCAGCTGTGAGAATTTAGCATCAGCATTCCATACTATTTGCACTCGCTATATATTGAGTCTATGGAAGGTTAATCATGTATTAGTGCTTGCTGCCATTGATGCTATCAATAGAAAAGGAAGTCTAACCACGGATAAGGGCTGAAAATAAGTTTAAATAACCTGCCAGGAAACAGTAAAGCAGTCTCCAAGACCGATCAGCGACCATGACACTGTCATTGAAATTTTCAAAGGTTATTTTTATTTGTATTATTATTTGTTAGCAGCTGTTAACATATTATCTGTTAGTTAATTGTATGTTAAACAATTACAGATACCAGGCAAACATCCAGCATGATAAGCTAGCATTGACTATATACAGCACAGTGGTGAGAGGCGATATAATGGTAACGTCATCTTTACTCAGTTACTTAGTTCACATCTAGTTATAGCAAGAGTTAAGCAGACTTCGGTATGATATTAATACGAAAATAATTACTTTTAAAAATTAAGAAAGGGGATTGATTCAAATATGAATAAATTTGAATGAACAACAAATCCAAGACATAAAGGTGCTTATTGTTCCCAAGAATTCAAGACCGGCTAGTTAAAAGTACAAGAAAAGGATTTAAACACAGTATATTGGACATTAGAATTAATGAGGTGATATAATACAGATATAATAAAGATTGGAGTTACCTGAGATATGGAAAGTTATATATAACCACAAATAGTAAAGGAGTAACATTATGCAGATATATATAGTAAAGATGAGACAGAGAGACAGGGAGAGAGAGTGTTGCAGTAGAACACAGACTAGAGCAGTAGAGAGACGCAGGATGGCAAGCAGAGTTCTGGCAGAGGTGAAGGTCGAGTCCTTGTTGTTGCGCGCCTCTTTCCTCATCTCTATGTAAGCGCCACTGATGTAGTCAGTGAGAGCCTCAGGTATGACCGGCTGCTTCGTCTTACACAGCGCTATGTAGCGCCTGTATTAAAACATACCAAGTGTTACACTATATACACCGTCACATCAACAAACATGGAATGATCAAATGACAGCCGTCTAGCCAATCCTAGGACATAACCGTGGCATATCTCTGTTAAACTGATATCAAAGACATCTCTATGCAGTAACTGCATTGGACAGCTCTTCAGAACTTTTCAACTCCTGCCCATCTTTGGTTCTAGAGTACAGAAAATTGTGTGAGATACTTAGGGTTGATCACCCAAACCCTCTCTCAGAAAAGACTGGGTAGTGCTACCCCTACAGGACCTGAGAGATTTGATAAATCACTAATAATAAGCACTGGTGCCTGTGAAACACATAGGCACTGAGGACAACAACAGAGAATTGATTAGATTAGACAAAGACTGTTGCACAGAGGCTAAGTGTTAGTGGCACAAGGCTAAGTGCTAGTGGCACAAAGGCTAAGTGCTAGTGGCACAAAGGCTAAGTGCTAGTAACAAAGGCTAAGTGCTAGTGGCACAAAGGCTATGTGCTAAGTGCTAGTGCACAGAGGATAAGTTCTAGTGGCACAAAGGCTAAGTATTAGTGGCACAGAGATTAAAGTGTTATTTGTGCAACAAAATTCATGTCAGTAGCGTAAATGTTCCAACTGTTATTTTATGACTTTCCAGAGTTCGTTTCGGTTCAGTTAGCCGTTGACAATTTGAGAGTTCGGTTCAGTGAAAATTCAGTTCGGTTTCGGTTGTGCAGTCGACAATTTGGGAGTTCGTTTGTGTTCGGCATCCTTCTCACAAGGGTTCAGGTTCGGTTCGGGTTGCTTTCCACCTCACTACAGTTCGAAATGGTTTGTTTTGGATACTGTTGTAATTGTTTAATATTACTTAAAATAATCATGGTTATGATAAACATGTTTAAAATGGTTTATGTTAAAAGTGCTTAAAAATACATGAAGTCATAATAACCGCCACATTTTTCACCTGGTTAAAAATATGACCATGAAAAAGGGAGAGAAGTGGTGTTTATTTCTGCACATTTCTTAAAATATAAGATGGCCAACAAATGTTTATAAAATAGATATTTAGCTTTATTACTGTATCTGAAATATTCTCCTTGACTATAGCCAGCAAATAGAATGTTTAAAAATAATTTTTGTCACTAGGTCTATATATCAGAAACGCTTATAATTAAGAGGAAATGTCTTGGCAAAAATTTGATCCCATATTTCAGAGACACAGGGCAATTTAGTAACATAAAAATGTCAAATAAGGACGATTTGGTAAATAAGCGTACTTCCACATAAAAATTACCATAATATATACCGTTTGCTATCAACTGAACCAGTAATAAACTTCATAATTTACCTTAGGGTTTCAAATTTGAAACTCTCAGGTCAATAATGAAGTTACGAAAATAGTTATGAAAATTAATGGATTGCTTGCTATGGTGCAAAACTATTTACTCCAGATAGCCTTAACACATGTATAATGTTATATATAATTATTTGTAAATCTGGCTCCAAAAATATCAAGATGGCACACTAAAATTAGAAAAATTTCATAATTTGAATTTAATAAGAACAGATCCACCCAGATTGAGTCAAACATTTTCAGATTTTTATGGGATACTAATCTTCATTCCATATTTCAATGCCGTATCATTCAGACTATCCATTATCTTCTATAGACCAGTCTCGCTTTCCGCTACCATTCCTTTATAATGCTACCATTCCTTTGTATAGTGATACAAAGGAATGGCAGCATTATTAATTATCTATTATTGGTATCTGTTATTAATTTTAAAATTTGTGACGGAGCCAGCCTTACCTGAATTGGGTTCTATATGCTGTTAGATGCTGTAAGACATGTAAAAGCAAAAAACTAATATATACTTGTATTGTTCTTAGTATCTTTATATAATGTCAAACATTCTCCATAATATCTTAATGCAGGCTTTGAAAAATAGCTGACAAGAAAACTGTTCTTTTCTCCTGGGGCTGGCGAAGGAGAAAGGAACTTCAAGTGTTCGGTTCGGGCGAAGTCAGGGTTCGGGTTGGGTCAGAGGCTGGGTTCGGTTCGGGTTCGGCCAGAGTCTGGGTTTGGTTCGGTCAAAATTCCAAATTTTAGGGTTCGGTTCAATTCCCATCTCTAGTTCAAACCAGTGGCCATTGTATTATGTGTGAACGACAGCGAGATTTACAGCAAGATCTCACATGATGGAAGATCTGTGACATCTACACATCACAACAGTGACATCTACACATCACAACAGTGACATCCACACATCACAACAGTGATATCTACACATCACAACAGTGACATCTAAACATCACAACAGTGACATCTACACATCACAACAGTGACATCTACACCACTCACCTCATCAGCTTCATGTCGAGGGGAGTGAAGTGGGTGGGGGGCTGCACGTTGTGCTGATGCACGTAGGTGATGTGCTGCGCCAGTCTACACAAGAAAAACACAACACGTTAGAGTCAAGTCGTTAAGTTCAACGCTAAGATCAGTCGTGAGGTCACACAGTTCAGTTATCAGTTCACGTAACGACGCCGCGCTACGTAACTGATATGATCATTAACATATTATTGGACGTGACACGCTGGAGCCAGTGGCTAAGTTGGTAGAATACTTGACTATGGATCAGAATGTGCGGGGTTCAAATCCTGGGCTCGCCCGTCACTGACATCGTTTATGAGTGAGTTAGCTGACGTTAGCATTTGCTTTACCAGCTTTTTAAAAACTATGTAAAAATAACAAAACAAAATTGTTTGGCATCAAATACACTTGTACAAATACATGTTAACCTTCAAATACATGTTAACCTTCAAATTCAATATGTACACAACGAGCCTATGACAGGTGTTGACTTCTATAGAATGAAGTGAAGATGAAACCTAACGTACCTGAGATCATTCTCTCTGTCGGGCTTGTCTTGAATCAGCCACAACAAGTCAAATCTAGACAAGAGAGCGGCAGGCAACTCAATGTTCTGCTCCACTGACTTCTTAGGATTGTATCTTCCATAGGCTGGATTAGCGGCAGCTAGGATTGACACTCTAGCGTTCAAACTAGTCATAATACCAGCCTACATATAAACATAGACAGGCAGTCTAGTCATAATACCAGCCTACATATAGACATAGACAGGCAGTCTAGTCCTAATACCCGCCTACATAACAACATAGACAGTCTAGTCATAATACCAGCCTACATATAGACATAGACAGGCAGTCTAGTCCTAATATCTGCCTACATAACAACATAGACAGTCTAGTCATAATACAAGCCTACATATAAACATAGACAATCAGTCTAGTCATAATACCAGCCTACATAAAAATATAGACAATCAGTCTAGTCATAATACAAGCCTACATATAAACATAGACAGGCAGTCTAGTCATAATACCCGCCTATATAAAAACATAGACAGGCAGTCTAGTCCTAATACCTGCCTATATAAAAACATAGACAGTCAGTCTAGTCATAATACCAGCCTACATAAAAACATAGACAATCAGTCTAGTCATAATACAAGCCTACATATAAACATAGGCAGGCAGTCTAGTCATAATACCAGCCTACATTTAAACATAGGCAGGCAGTCTAGTCATAATACCAGTCTACATATAAACATAGACAGTAAGCCTACTAGTAGTAAAGACTAAGGCCTAGCTTAAGGTCACTCTGGATTTAAACCTGCACCCATTGATCCTCAATCAGGAAACTAGCAATGCGACATCGGCTCAATACCAGCCTGAAGTCAGACACAGGCAGACAAATTCTAATCAAATAAGGATTTTACAGAGTCATCAAACTCGCCTTAACAATACACTAACCGTCTTTGGTGTTCTAAATAAAATTAACATTTTTCAAAAATTTACAGAAGCAAAACTGTTATTAATAATACAAAAGTGCTAAAAAATTTATAATTTTTGTTTTTTAACTTCTTTTTGTACTGCAACTTTTGCGGCATCACAAAAGCCTAATAGTCGAACCTTGGCAATGGAGATGGTTTGTTGTTCCATGACCTCATGAATGGCGGTCCTGTCCGTGTCAATCATCTTGTCAAACTCATCTATACAACAGATTCCCTGATCAGCCAGCACCAAAGCCCCGCCCTCCAGTGTCATCTCTCCAGTCAGGGTGTCCTTCATGACAGCGGCAGTCAAGCCCACGCCAGAGCTGCCCCGTCCTGTAGTGTACTGACCTACACATGAGAACCATTTAAAATATTAATATTGACCTTATATGATCCAGTCGAAATATCACAACAGAACTTAAACTTCTGATATTTTACGATTGTTTTAAGAATTTCATTAAAAGTTGCAAATGGTTTGCCAAAATATATTATTTTGCGAGTTACCATTACCTTTTATACATCTAGCTATCACATGCATAGAAAAGAGATAATTAGAACAACGACAACAATGATAAAGTCACCCGCTACATCAACAACAACTACAATAGACAGATGTCACTCACTTCTGGGCGCAAGACGATCAATGAAGCTGAGTAGCTGCGACTTGGCCACTCCAGGGTCTCCCATCAGACAAATGTTAATGCTTCCTACACACATACACAGTGATACACACATACACACTGTGATACACACACACACAGTAATAAACACACATACACACAGTGATATACTCCAGGGTCCACCATCAGACAAATGTTGATGCTTCCTACACACACACATACACAGTGATACATACACACACAGTGATACACATACACATATACACAGTGATATACTCCAGGGTCCACCATCAGACCAATGTTGATGCTTCCTACACACACACAGTGATATATACACACACACACACATACACACAGTGATACACACACAGTGATACACATACACACATACAGTGATATACTCCAGGGTCCCCTTCAAACAAATATTGATGCTTCCTACAAACATACACACAGTGATACACACACATACACACAGCAATACACACATACACACTGCACACCCTCCACATTCAGGCATGCCACTAACTCAACAATCAAGGCTATATAGAGGGCCAAGACGGAAATAGATTGCAGTAGTAATATATAATAAATTAACAGATAAATGAATATAACTAGACTAAACCACAGTGAAATCTACGTGATTTCTTCTCACATAGCATTTGAATTTATAAGTAGTAGGAAATAACTCCAACCTCTAATTTTCATTCCTTTAGGAGATCTATCAACTCCTCCAACAAGAAGAAGAAGAAGAGCCTTCTTGACGTCATCATGACCAAATATCTCAGGAGCAATGCTAGTGGCCAGCTTCTCATAGAAATCATCCTCTAAACACATAAACACCCAGACATACATACAAACACTAGAAATCATCCTCTAAACACACACACATACAAATCATCCTCTAAACACATCAATTCACACACAAATCATCATCTAAACACATCAACACACATATACAAATCATTCTCTAAACACATCAACACACACGCATACAAATACTAGCAATCATCCTCTAACCACATAAACACCCACACATACAAATCATCCTCTAAACACATAAACACACACACACAAAAATCATCCACTAAACACATCAGCACACACACATCCAAACACTAGAAATCATCCTCTAAACACATAAACACACATACAAACACTATAAATCATCATCTAAACACATAAACACACACATACAGATCATCCTCTAAACACATAAACACCCACACATACATACAAATCATCTTCTAAGCACATAAACACACTTACACATACAAACACTAGAAATCATCCTCTAAACACATAAACACCCACACATACATACAAATCATCCTCTAAGCACATAAACACACTTACACATACAAAACACTAGAAATCATCCTCTAAACACATAAACACACAAATACAAAACACCACACATATAGGCCTATATATATATATATATATATACTACATATAATATCATCAAATTACTTGTTGCTATAAATTAGAAAAATATGGCTCCACAGGAGGTTTCCAACTTTCCATTGCCTTCTTCAGTTTCCTGCTTAGCCTCACATTAAGACACTTGAAGTTAACGACTGATCTATTCTATATAGTTGTCAGAAACCAGCATGCATAAACCTGTATAGAGAATAGTTATAAGCATGGAATAAAGTCTGAGGGTTAAAATTGTCTTTAAATCTACCATAATACAAGTTATAATCAATGTTCAACGTACTAGGTCCTCCACTTTATGTATTTGAGGACTTTCGTTAAAGAAAGTTCAGGAGAAATAAATAAGTTGTTAACACACCAGCGACTTGTCTCAGCTCATCCTCAGAGAGTTCACCCGCATCAACCTCATCATCCTCAGTTTTGTTCATTTTCACCACCCTCTACGCATACATACGTAGTCAACTGAACCAGAGAGAAATGAGGCTAACAGTAAGCTTAGTGATTTAACAAATAATATAATATCAAAAAAATTAAAACACAACTAAATCAACAGTGCATCAGTAAACACATAAAGATTTGAAACATTAAAACACAAGTGAGAGTTACATTTCTTTAGTCCATGCAAAATAGAAAGTTAAAAAAGTAAACATGCATTATATTGAAATGATCAACTATCACTTTTAATACCACATGTTTAAACTGTTAGGCAATTCAAACCATTGTCAGTTGTACACTGACAATGAATCTAGTATTATAATATCTAGATACACTATCGCAATGTATCTTGATGCACTATTATGATGCATCTAGATACACTATCATAATGTATCTAGATACATTATCATAAGATATCTAGATAGACTATCATAATGTATCAAGATACACTATCATAATGTATCAAGATACATTATCATTATCATTATATATATATATATATATATATATATATATATATATATATCATTATTATAATGTATCTATAGAAAATGTAACTAAAGATACACTATCAGCTGTGAACTCTGAAGAGAACTGTATTTACGACACGTCTGACATCAGCTTGAGGAAAGAAAAAGGATATTAAATCAGAGCAGAGAACTAGACTCACGTGAGCCTCTAGGTATGTGTCTGAGAGAAGTCCCTGTGACATCTGCTTGAACCCAACCTTCAGCATCGGCAAGAAGATCTAAGAGCTTAGCGTTAAGTCCACTTCACATCATGTGAGCAACTAGATAGCACTATGTGACCCACGTAACATTACTTGACATGTTATCTAGAAAAAATTCATAAACCCCCATGTGATCTCTATAAAACTCCTTCAGATCAACAAGCTAACTAGACAAAATCATGTGATCTAAATAAAGAACTTTACATCAGCATGTTCCCTAGAAAACATTATGTGATATAAGTAATAACAATTCACATCAAAATGCTACCGGTAATATGTATGGTTTCATTAAGAGAGACAGAGAGACTGTCAAAGAATAGACAGAGAGATTGATATAGAAGAACGAGGATTGATAGAGAAGACTGAGGATTGATAGAGAAGACTGAGGATTGATAGAGAAGACTGAGGATTGATAGAGAAGATTGATGATTGATAGAGAAGACTGATGATTGATAGAGAAGACTGATGATTGATAGAGTAGACTGAGGATTGATAGAGAAGACTGAGGATTGATAGAGAAGACTGGAGGATTGATAGAGAAGATTGAGGATTGATAGAGAAGACTGATGACTGTTAGAGCTCAACATGAGAGGATACGCCGGTGATGTTGACATGATCGCCTGGCTGTGCCTGACGCGTTACCTCACCTCTACAATACACCGTCATAGACCTTGGTATGTTACCCACAGGTACCTGATCACTCTACACACACACACACAGACAAACACACATAAACACAGGTACTTGATCACTCTACACATACAAACACACAGACAAATACACATATACACAGGTACCTGATCGCTCTACACATACACATACACACACAAATACACATATACACAGGTACCTGATCACTCTACACATACACACAAACACACATATACACAGGTACCTAATCATCTACACATACACACAAACAAATACACATATACACAGGTACCTAATCATCTACACATACACACAGACAAATAATCATATACACAGGTACCTTATCACTCTACACATACACACACAGACACAAATACAAATATACACAGGTACCTGATCACTCTACACATACACACACACACACATACACACAGGTACCTGATCACTCTACACATACACACACACACATAGGTATCTGATCACTCTACACATACACACACAGACAAACCCACATATACACAGGTACCTGATCACTCAACACATACACACACACATACACACAGGTACCTGATCACTCTACACATACACACACACACATAAACACGGGTAACTGATCACTCTACACATACAAACACACAGACAAATACACATATACACAGGTACCTGATCACTCTACACATACACACAAACACACATATACACAGGTACCTGATCACTCTACACATACACACACAGAGGCAAAATATACATAGTAACTACGCAGTCATTAATGTGACATGCAGCCATTAACGTGACATGCAGTCATTAACGTGACATGCAGTCATTAACGTGACGTGCAGTCATTAACGTGACATGCAGTCATTAACATGATATGCAGTCATTAACGTGATGTGCAGTCATTAACGTGACATGCAGTCATTAACGTAGAGATTACAGGCAGCGTGTCATACGCACATGCTCTTGTATTCTGATCTCCTGGAACTTGATGAACTTTGACCCTCTTGTCTGGAGGAAAAGTCTGCCTCCAGATTTGTTGATTGTGCAATCCTGACTGGGGCACATGAGCAACGGCATGAACGTTGTCGACTGGATCTACGACAACAAGTCAGGTATCACAGCAACAGTAACAACAAGTCAGGTATCACAGCAACAGCAACAGCAACAACAAGTCAGGTATCACAGCAACAACAACAACAAGTCAGGTATCACAGCAACAACAACAACAAGTCAGGTATCACAGCAAATACAACAACAAGTCAGGTGTCACAGCAACAACAACAACAAGTCAGGTATCACAGCAAATACAACAACAAGTCAGGTGTCACAGCAACAACAACAACAAGTCAGGTATCACAGCAAATACAACAACAAGTTAGGTATCACACAGCAACAACAACAAGTCAGGTATCACAGCAAATACAACAACAACAACAAGTCATGTATTACAACAACAAAAACAACAGCAAATCAGGTATTACAACAACATCAAGTCAGGTATTACAACAACAACAACAAATCAGGTATTACAACAACAACAACAAATCAGGTATTACAACAACATCAACAACAAATCAGTTATTACAACAACAACAACACAATTTTATTAAAAATGAAATCTACTCTACACTCGCTGCAGTAAATGATAGAAAATTATATTTATCAATAATTTTTCATGCTATATATCTATAACTGTCGTGCGACAGTATAATGAAACATTCATTCAAATCAAGGAGGAGAGAAAGATAGGTAGAGGAAGAGAGAGAGATAACATATCATTACAGAGTCAGGAAGCAATTATAAGCATGTTTAAGACTTATCAGGCTCTTAACTAAATCCAATTAATATTAATCAAATCATACAGACTTCATGTCAACATGTCAAATTTATACATAGCCAGATATGAAGAGACAGAGAGATATTAAGAGACAGAGAGTGAGAGACAGATAGAGAGAGAGAGGTACACACAGGTTGATAAGTTTCCGCCCCACACTGATCACACGTGTACGTAGCGACCTCCATCAGAGGCTTGACTTCCGTTGTTCTCGTCACAATGCCCTTCACACACACGAGCTTTCCTACGCTGTCTGCCTTCACATCCCTCACAGCTACGTGCTTCTGCGTGCTCGGTGCCTTGAAACATATCTCACTGGAGCCAACAAAACAACACACAACATCAACAACAGTGTTATAACAACAACAACAGCGTTATATCAACAGCATCATTTTGAACCCACACATATTGATCAGCAGTGAAATATCTTACCGACATCACTAATGGCTCCAGCCAGCACAAACTATCAGATCCATACAACATTCTGCAAATATTCTAGAAATAAATAGCTATCCAGTTAAGAATAAACTAAACATTTTGCAATAACAGAAGATGAAATCAGCAACAAGATTTAAATATCTTACAATCTAGTAATGAGCTCAGGCGGGAATTTGTTCCTTGGTTCTCTATTGAGATCATTGTCTGCTCTCAGTCGCTGCTCCATCATCAGCCTGTGCTCAATGAACACATCCAGAGAGTCCTTGCACACGTTCTGCACATACGAGCACACATACAAGTACACATAAGTGCACACATACGAGCACATATCACTCGTAAACATAGACCAGGCATATACAAACAAGAATATAAAACAGCCGCCAGACATATAAAAGAACATGCACACAAAGAACTACACACATAATATTCGATACCTAGCTTGTCAGAATGTAGTCACTTATTCACACTGCCAGTGACAGTGTCCTGTTAAGATCCAAAAAGCCACGAGCAAGCCTCTGTCATGAATTGTTCCAAACAATCTCTGAGCTACATCCAATCCTAACATAGTCTGCAACTTGATATAAGTAAGGTGTCCTAGGCAGTTTACCACTACTTTCTTAACTCATAGTCGGTCACATTATATAAAAGTGCATCTATCTAGTATATTCTGTAGTGGTCTGGAAACACCGTTTTAGTATGTAACCTAGTGCGTAACCTTGTGCTCATTTATTAAATAATTTAGAGCTTTGAGTTGCTCTCACATCTCACAGACAACTAACAGATGATGCAGTGTGTAGGTCGGTGTACGACAACCAATCAGATGATGCCGTGTGTAGGTCAATCAATCAGATGATGCCGTGTGTACGTCAACCAATCAGATGATGCTGTATAGGTCGGAGTAGTACAACCAATCAGATGATGCTGTGTGTAGGTCGACGTAGGACAACCAATCAGATGATGCCGTGTGTAGGTCGATGTAGGACAACCTATCAGATGATGCTGTATGTAGGTCGGCTACAACAAGTATAGCAGAGTTAAAGCGCTTAAGAGTTTAGCGCCAAAACCTACTTTTCTTTAATCCCTTTATCTTTGGACTGATTTGCTGGATTTAGAACTTGCACCGTTTTTGGACCCTCTTTTGTTCGCCGGCTTGATTTTGTCTCAATAATGCTCAATGTTGTCATTGCTGACTATAGCACTCTAATTGTTATGTTATGTTGAATGAGTCTAACCTCCTTCTGTCGGTAGTCAGGCAGCAAACCATGGACCACTGAAGAGAACAGGCTGACATATCTCTTTGTGTTAGCAACGATTGATTCACAGAGATCCGTGTCAAACTCACTGACATCATCGAGGTCAATGATCAGCTGTACCTGATCCCTGTCAGCTATACGCGTCTACACAACAACAACAAATAAATCTACTACAATTGTCTACACTACAACAACATCAAATAACTCTTCTACAAGTGTCTACACAAGAACAACATCAAATAACTCTACTACAAGTGTCTATACAACAACAACAAGTAACTCTGCCACAGATTGCAATCTACTGCGCTGGTAGCACAACTGCAAATATTACGTTCAGTGCAAAGAGCCTGAATTTTTATGAAACTTTGCTGTTGCTAAATTTAGCCTAAAAGAAATTTAGGCTAAAATAACTTTAACCATCAAGAAAACAATGCCAACCTTCTGCTAATGAATTGTAGTTAGTTGTTATGTAGTTACAGATAATTCAAAGGGCCATAGTTGTCGTAATGAATGATTATAAAGGCTAAGATGTATTCCAGACAATTGTTGATGTCTCACTGATCAATACTCACCAGCTGCAGTCCATACTTGAATTCTTTTCCTCCATCAGGCGAATCAACGTAGAACTCCGTCAAGAAAGATTTTGTCTTTTCTGTTTTAAAAAATTTAAATAAAGCAACAGTGAATTAATATATAGAAATAGTGATTTAGACTTTGACCTATAGAATGATGAGTGTTCATGACAATGCATTTAAATACTGAAATAATGCAGAGCATCAAAAACGGTTTTCACTGCAAAATCTTCGGATTTATCCTCACCCCCACAATGACCAGACGTCTGTTAAATTCTGAATTAATGAATTTACTCTACAGTAGTAAGGCCTTAGCTTAATTTTTATAAAATACAGACATGGAGCAATGTTTAGAATTCTCAAAGTTAGGCTTAAATTTCTCAAGACTGTATTTAAAATTTATTAATTGTGTTCAAGTAAGGGTCAGAATATTTATTCAATACTAAAATAAGGATGCAAATAAATCAAATTACTTTATAAATTTTTGACCTGCAACTTTGAAAATTATACAGGCACAATATTATGCTGGATGAACAGAGTTCTATAGACAATTATTTAGTTAGATGTGGATTGAAAAGTCAAATTTTTAAACCTCTAACAATTATGTGTACATATTTTTGAAACAATACCATAGTCTGTTAGTGCTTTAAAGCACCAAAGAATAATAGAAGCTTAAATCAGAAATGTCCAACGCCAAACTGTGAAAAAGAGGTGTACAATGCTTGCCACAAATGGCAGAAATATTTGTTTTTTCTAAAATTTACAATGGAAAGTTTTAGATGTAAGAATTTTAGTTATCTTGCAAATATTATTGTCCATTATCAGGCATTTATACAGTGTTGTACACACATCTAAACTTTTTGAAACGGCTGTTAACTCTAATTTAAAAATCTTCAGCAGAGAACTGTAGGTCTAATTGTGATAGTGATAGAGTATATTTGTCATTAAAAAAGAAATAAAATATCATTACATCACTTACAAGTATTATTTATAAGAAAAAACATATATTATTCATATAAATCCTGAACATAGAGCTATTTCTTTTAGACTTGTCCATCTGCGTCCGCGACACAGAAGAATGACCAATCATAAACTGTACTTATCATAAGGTGCCACTAAGAAATTAGGAAGGCAAGGGGAGACACCTAAAAAGACATTATTCCCAAGATATAATAAGTGACCATGAGTTGAGAACAGAAAGCAAACCTCCTTTTCTTTAATTTCTTTTATCTTTGGACTGATTTTTTGAGTTTTTGAATTTGCACCGTTTTGGACTTTCTTTTTGCTCACTGGCTTGGATTTATCTCAATAATGCTCAATGTTGTCATGGACGACAGCAGGACTCTAATTGTTATTTTGTTGCTATAGGATATAAATTAACATGTAACTTGGTGAAATGCACATGAAGGAGAGTGAAGGCAGCATATGAATATGATTATGTAGCTTGGACCTGTCACTAGACAGAGCACTGGATAGAGCTAGTCTCTGTGAATCCTGTTACTTAAATTTTAACAGTGGAGGTAATTTTTTTAATTCTACAATTCTACACAAGCCAGTGTATGTGGGTCGAACATTTTCTCAGTTCAGAATAATAATAACAACACACATTATTGTGAAATGATTAACCATGTTGATATAAAAAATTAAAATTGAAATTGTTGAGATCCTACAACAATCTTGTTAAGTCTCTACCAATATCTCTTAAAAGACTTAAATTGATGTATTTTAAATTAATTATATGTAAGCTGATTTAATATGGCTCGCACAATCGCGCATGATCTACGGGCCCGGGTGTTATTCGTAGTAGCCCGGAGTAAGATTAAATTCAGGGAATGAAATAAATTTTTGTGGCCCCGATATTCATAGAGCCTCCACAACAAACAAGTATACTTTAACTATTGATTAGCACTAACCGCTTTCAGAAACATAATCTTTAGTTGGCATTCTGCACTTCAACGAGCTGACTTCCTGCAAGTCAACGATCTAAAAAATAGTAGCGAAAATGGAAGACTTCCACGAAGAAGAAATTTGATCAAATAATATGCACTGTCAACACAGAGGTCTTAGATGTAAACAAAAAGATCTCGCGCCAAATTAAACATGTTACCATTGCCAACTCATTGTGGCCATAGCTTTTGGCTTGATCTATAGATCTTTTCGGTAATAGCTATAAATAGAACATCTGGGACACCAATTGTAAACAGTGGACAAGAAAACGTAAACACTGCATAGAATACCATTGAAATGTACTAGTTCCTCATAAAATTTCTAATAAAGCTTTCTTTAGGAATGTTATTTACTTTACATCTTTTTGATCTTTTTTACGATCTTTTTGATAACATTAAGGTCATTAACTCTACAGTAACTAGCGACCACAGTGCTATTGTAGCTTATTCTGGTGCTCAAAGTTTATGTACTACTAAGAGAAAGCATAGGGTTACTTTTCGCCCGAAATCCCCTTCTCTTAATGCTTGTTACCTTAACTACTTATCTACCAATGATGTCTTCAATGACATGTCTGACTTGGATGTGCAAAGACATGTTTGATGAGTTTTATTTGATTGCTCGGAAGCTGCAAGGTTATTTCTTTCCTCCAAGACAATAACGTTAACCTCTAATGATCCTAGCCTTGTATCGCCAGAAATCAAGAGTTTGTTACGACGAAAGAATGCTCTGATGCGCTCTGGCAAGATTGAAAAGGCAAACTCTCTTGCTAAAAAAAATTGGTAATCTTATTGCTAAAGCTAATTCTAAGCAGCTATCGCGTCTCAATACAGATTCATCAACGGTTGAACTCTGGCAAATGGTAAAGCAATGTTTAGGGAAAAAATCTAAGCATCTAGTTCCTGGTAACATCACTGCGGACTCCCTTAACGATCATTATGCTAATATATCAGCCGACCCTAAATATTCTGCGCCTCTCTTCAAAAGTACCAATTCTAAGGCCGATTTTAAACCACTTTCTGAATTTCAAGTTTTTAATATATTGAACAATCTGAAGCCAACCGCTACTGGTTTGGATGGTCTAACTGCCTGGTTTCTCAGTAGCGCAATGGTTAAGGGTGTAGATAACGTCACGAAGTTTTAACTGTCAGATCTTGAGGTGAATCGAACCCTCGTGGGTTCGAATCCCAGCCGCGCTGATCTGAGAGTAAAATCTCGGACATTCACTGGACTGGTTATACAGAAAATGGTCTAAATTGCCTAACGGTTTAAACATTTGGTATTAAAAAGTGATAGATATCAACATAGTTGATCATTTCACTATAATGTGTATTATTTTTCTCAGGTTGTCTGCTCCTGTATTCTGTCAACCTCTAACAACACTTTTAAATGCTTCCATGGCACAGTCTGTTGTCCCTAATCAGTGGAAAACTTCTTGTATAATACCTTTGTCTAAAGTTTCTAAACCCTCTACACTGTCCGATTTTCGTCCTATCTCCATCACCCCTGTTCTTTCCAGACTTTGTGAGAGAGTCATCATTTCAACTTACATTTATCCTGCTCTATTAAGTCCTCCTGCTACACTTTGTTTATATGACCAGTTCGCCTTCAGGCCAACCGGATCTACCACAGGTGTCCTGATAGCACTCAATCAGAGTATCTCACAAATGTTGTCAAGTAGTCCCTTTGTCAGAGTCATTGTTCTAGATTTTAGCAAAGCTTTTGATCGGATCAGACATTCAACTGTTATTGAAAAGTTTGCTGATCTGGACATACCATCTTGCATCCATAATTGGCTTGTTAGTTTCTTTACTGGCCGTCAACATTGTACTAAATTTGATGGCAATGTATCCTCTACTGCAAATATTTCAGCTAGTGTTGTACAAGGTTCAGCTATTGGTCCCGCTTCATATTCCATTACTGCTTCGGATTTAAGACCTATCCACTCTTATAATGACATTATTAAGTTCGCTGATGATACATACCTCATTATCCCATCTCAGTATCTTTATACCACTGACGATGAACTTGCTAACATTGACTTGTGGTCCAGTAAGAACAATCTACAGTTGAATAAGTCGAAATCCCGTGAACTTCTTTTCCATCCTCCGCGATCTAGATTTCTAGCAAGTTCTGTGCCACCGCTCCTAGATGGAATGGTCAGAGTCAACACCTTGAAGTGCTTAGGTGTTACACTGCAATCCAACTTTTCTTTTTCTGTCCACGTGGATGATATAATTAGCAGTTGCTCTTCTAATCTTTTTGCCATTCGCACTCTAAAATCAAAAGGTCTTAATTCTGACCTAATTGTCACTGTCTTTAAATCTATTGTACTCTCCAAGTTAACATATGCATCGCAATTTTGGTGGGGTTATGTTGGTTCCTCCGAGAGTGAACGCCTTGAAGCCTTCCTCATGATGGCTATAAGATGTAACTTCTATGATGGAGTACGATCTTTTGCGGATATCGC
>CAJHZI010000586.1:32500-235000 GCA_905160935.1 Enchytraeus crypticus
TTCCTATAAAATTTCTAGTACAAGCTTTCGTTAGAAATGTTATTTACTTTACAACCTACTATACGGATATTAATTAAAGAATAACTTAACACTTATAATTTAACTCTGACACCCATAATAACGATATGCATGCATTATAACGAAGTTATAATGTAGACCCATTACATTTACATGTAAATATATGTATCAGGTGTCAACATAAACAAACCAGTGTTAACACGCAACAAAATATGTTTTCAATTACCGAACTGATCTATTGTATGGATGCGAAACATGGACCTTAAGGATGGAAGATATTAGGAAACTGGAGGCATTGGAAATGTGGATATGGAGAAGAATGGAGAGGATTAGCTGGACTAAAAAGGTTACAAATGAGGAAGTTCTAGAAAGAATTGGTACCGATTGACAGTTGATAAATGTAATAAGAAGTAGAAAAAAGAGTTGGATAGGACACATTCAAAGGGGAGAAGGTCTATTAATAGAGGTCATAGAAGGTAAAATGGAAGAAAAAAGAGGTAGGGACAGGCCGAGATTAGGTATATTAGATGATTTAAAGATCCACTCATGTGTGGAAAAGAAAAGGGAAACGGGAGACAGATCGAGTAGAGTGGTGGCGTTATATACCATGGACCTGCCAGTAGGCAGTGCACTAAGAGAGATGAATATGTTTACGGTTAAGGTAAGGGGTTTGGGTTAGGGTTAGGGTTAAATAAAAAAATTAAATTAAAACTACAATTACGCTTACTTTGTTTTTCACTCGGCGAAATAGAGAAGGAATTTTTCTTGTACATTTAAGCGCAAGTGGAGTACCGAAGAACAATATTGCTGAGTCCGATTAAAAGAGAAAAAAGAAGTAAACAAGATGGCGACGCCCATGTTGACACTCTGTGCTCGATTGAGCAGAACTTTAAATCTCTCCAGTCAGTATTTCCTATAATAATAATACTTATTATAGTAAAATAATCAACCATGTCGATATATATCACCTTTAATAACACATGTTTATACCGCTACGCAATTTATACATTTTTCGTATAATCAGTCCTATGAATGTCCGAGATTTACTCTCCGAGGGGTTAGGGATACGTTTAGGGCTAACGCGAGATCAGCTCGACCGAGAATCGAACCCACGAAAGTTCAGTTCATCTCGGGATTTGTCATTTAAAATTGTATAAAGTGCAATAGTTGTAACAGATCAAGGATATCATCTTGGACATCCCTGACACTGGGGACTTGTGGTGTTAAATCCCAATTGATTGGTGTATTGATTGATTGGATGATCATTGAATTACAATGGATGCAATATTTGTTTATTCTGCTATAAACGTTTTCTATAAGATGTTACTTAAGTTAAACTCTTTATTGTATAAATGTTTATGGTAATCTCTGATTTATGTGTTTCCGGCATGGTATTATGTGCAGAGCCTGGTATCCTATACCACACTGTGTGCAATGCTTCAGTGGATAGGCTTCCGCAAAATTCTCAACTCATCTCAAACATCCGGCGCTCATCTTTCTTTGTTCAGGGTTAGAGCAACGCACATCTGTTGAGTAGAGATTTTCTGATTTAATAAATCGACCCATAATTCAGCTGTACCCATGTGGTTTCAAATCTTTAGTCTGATTGATTTCATTCTGTAGATGAGATGTACAAGACATCAAGTCTAATCATGATGTTTATGTAGATGAGATGTACATCAAGTCTAATCATGATGTTTATGTAGATAAGATGTACATCAAGTCTAATCACGATGTTTTTGTAGATGAGATGTACATCAAGTCTAATCATGATGTTTATGTAGATGAGATGTTCTAGATGTAAAGTCCATTAAACTTTAACTATATGGTGTAGTTACTGCATCGCACAAACTCTTGTAATTAGTTGTTCTTAAATTTAAGAATCAATCAATTTATTATTCTCAAATTGCGATAGTTACGATTATGATTTCTCTTTAATGATGAAAACGTGTTCATAATTTAACATGAGCTGTTGTATAACTCTGTTAGTAGCGGTGAACTAAACATGACGTGTTCCAGTGTTGACAGATGCTTGTAGTATCATTTGTCAGTTCATATCACTGACAGGCTCATGTTGTGAGGTGTGTGTGTGTGTGTAACAGTTGCTGCTGATCATGTTGTGAGGTGTGTGTGTGTGTGTAACAGTTGCTGCTGATCATGTTGTGAGGTGTGTGTGTGTGTGTAACAGTTGCTGCTGATCATGTTGTGAGGTGTGTGTGAGTGTAACAGTTGCTGCTGATCATGTTGTGAGGTGTGTGTGAGTGTAACAGTTGCTGCTGATCATGTTGTGAGGTGTGTGCGTGTGTGTAACAGTTGCTGCTGATCATGTTGTGAGGTATGTGTGTGTAACAGTTCCTGCTAATCTTGGTGTGAGGTGTGTGTGTAACAGTTCCTGCTGATCATGTTGTGTGTGTGTGTGTGTGTGTGTAACAGTTCCGGCTGAAGACCTGTGGAAGGGTGTGGTAGGAGTCAGTAATGCTGGTAAGAAAAAGGGTAGAGGAAAGAGAGTGGGGAGAAAGCGGGTCACTGACCTAAATAGAGGTCAAATACTTGGCACAGGTAGGTCACTTTAGGTTTTACATCTAATACTGTGTATAATTTAATTTAAAATGGTTCTTTGTTTTTCTTTTATATAATAAATTGAAAGTTAGATTTTTATATGTAACTTAACTGTACTGAGTGTATTGAACGGCTTAACTAGAACTTCTCGCTTGCTCTTTTGGTTGACAGATGAGTATCTACTGACTGTTCTATATACAGCGTCGCATTAATTGATGCTTTCTCTGACAGTGAGAAGGTAATGAAACAGTCTATGTGTATGTCTCTGTGTATGTCTCTGTGTATGTCTCTGTGTACGTCTCTGTGTATGTCTCTGTGTGTGTCTGTATTGCTATATGCTATTACATGCATGTAGGTAAAGCTAACATACAGTTCCCAGGTCTGAATGCTCCGATCCTGCGAGGCAGTGAGATAGTGAGGCAGCAGCAGTTGCCTAGAGACACAGAGAGAGACGCTGCCCTCATCAGCCTAAGAGACAAGCTGGGCAGGATTCGCTACAGGGCCAATCCCCCGCTGCTCAGAGGCTGGTCGGGGTCTAGGTTCCCAGGGCAGAGTGTGGGGGCGCCCGACCCTATAGCGGGCTACACGTTTGAGGGGTTTGACACGAGATGTCTGGAGTTCAGACTGGTTACTAACATGACGGGCACACTCGGGCGTAAGATGTCCTTCAGTGCATTCGTTGTCACTGGCAACCAGCAAGGCCTCGCTGGCTTTGGGTTCGGTAAAGCTCAGAACGGTCGAGCGGCCATACGACTCGTTAGTACTGCTGTGTGCCATTATATGTGCCGTGTGTCATTATATGTGCTGTGTGTCATTATATGTGAGCTGTGTGCCATCGTATGTGCCATGTGTCATTATATGTGCTGTGTGTCATTATATGTGCCGTGTGCCAGTATGTGTCGTGTGCCAGTATATGTGAGCAGTGTGCCAGTATATGTGCCGTGTGCCAGTATATGTGCCATGTGCCAGTATATGTGCTATGTGCCAGTATATCTGCCAGTACATGTGCCGTATGTCATTATATGTGCTATGTGTCATTATATGTGCCATGTGTTATTATATGTGCCGTGTGTCATTATATGTGCCATGTGTCATTATATGTGCTGCATGTCATTATATGTGCCTTTTGTTATTTTGTGCCATGTGTCATTGTATGTGCCACTTGTTATTAAAGGTGATATTTTGTGATATTTTGCGCCATGTATAATTATAAATATATTATGAAGATATCCTAGAGAACTCATTGGTTGGAACCAATCCTAGGATGATCACATGACATGACATGAAATGTGTGTTATATGCAGGGGAACTGTGTTCCTCTAGCTCTCATTTCTTTCTGAGGTGTGTTCCCCTGCTATGGGCCCAGATTACATACCAGCAGACCTGTAAATACATTACAAGGGGGCGCAATATTTTCGTACCGTTTCTCTATAAGGCTCTCAATTCTCACTTTAGCCACTGGATATACAAGTATGTGCACTACAAGTGTTGTAGTTTGTGCCATGTGTGTTATAAGTGCCTTACAAGTGTTGTTATTTGTGCTGTGTGTGTTATTTGTGCCTCGCAAGTGTTGTTATTTATGCCATGTGTGTTATATGTGCCTTACAAGTGTTGTTGTTTGTGCCATGTGTGTTATGTGTCTCACAAGTGTTGTTATTTGTGCCGTATATGTTGTATGTGCCTTACAAGTGTTGTTATTTGTGCCGTATATGTTGTATGTGCCTTACAAGTGTTGTTATTTGTGCCTTGTGTGTTGTATGAGCCTTACAAGTGTTGTTATTTATGTCGTGTGTGTTGTATGTGCCTTACAAGTGTTGTTATTTGTGCCATTGAAGCAAAACCTTCAAGTGATACTGCAGTGATGATTGAACACTCTGTTGTATGAGGTGCTGTTGATAAAATTGACACATAGAATGTGTGGTATGTGATGTGTTATGTGATGCTAATGAATTTCTCTGATCCGTGAATATGTGAACACATGTGAATTTGATGTGTAGACTAAGAACAGAGAACACATGTGAATGTGATGTGTACACATGTGAATGTGATGTGTACACATGTGAATGTGATGTGAACACATGTGAATGTAATGTGAATACACATGAATGTGATGTGTACACATGTAAATGTGATGTGAACACATGTGAATATGGTGTGTAGGCTAAGAACAGAGCAGCTCAGAGATTAAAGAGCATTAGCCTATACAACAACCACACAGGTGTGACTCTCTCTCTCTGTCTCTCTCTCTCTCTCTCTTTCTCATATTATTCTAGCTGGTGCTTATTCTTGAATGAAGATATTTTTATCATCAATTTGGAATATTTCATAGGTTTGTTATTATTCTTATAATTATAATCAACCTCAAAGTCACCACATCAACTTCTCTGTGTTTTAGGGATTTGTCTTTAATTTTCTACTCAACATATGAGTTAGCGGTGTTTCTATTAGTGCCATGTTGTTGTTGTTGCAGTTTATCATAACATGTATGCTGAAAACCATCACTCCAAAGTATTCATACACAAGAGAGAGCAAGGTATGTACACACACACATGCACACAAATACACATAGTTACAGATACACACATGCACATACACACACATACACTAATACACACATATACACACCCATTCACACTAGAGACGCACAACATATTCATACTGGTAATAGAAACTCTTTAATATTATCAAATGCACATAGATATGCTGGATTTGTTTATGGTGAGAGTTACATCATTTATTTTGATAAATCGATCTGTAGGTTATGGTTTGAGATGTTAATTGCTGTACATCTCTTTGGTGTTCTGCCAAATGGCAGATCCTAGGTACCTATTCCTCTGCAGAATTCACCTGTACTTTGGTTATGAGGACCTCATTGACCTGAAGTTCATCTCGTATCAATGGCAGCACTGGCTAGAGCCAGCGGCTATGTCGTTTGGATATTCGACCGCGGATCATTTTGTGCGGGGTTCAAATGCTGCGCTCACCCGTCACTGACATCGCTTTTGAGTGTGGAAATTGATGCTAACCTTAGCTTTTTTCATAGCCTGAATGAATCCTTCAGAATGGAAAAAAATAGCTGAGGTTGTTTCTCATGGCTTTCCTCATTTTCTACTTTGTTGAATCTTAAGCTATGTGCGTTTACCTGTGATGAGTTCTTTGGTGCCCAGACACAACTCAGCTTTGAGAAACGATTAGAACACTTGCATAGGTTATGTTAGGTAAGGTCCTGACTGTGCTGTACCACATGCTGAGTGGTATACAGAGGACTCACATTGTGTGTGGTATAGGTTCATGTGAATGTATGTGGTATTATGTGAGGCTAAGTGTGAGATATGTGAATGTATGTGATATTGTTAGGCTATGGGCTGAGATGTCACAGAGCTATAAGAACAATATGTGAGCTGATTGGTATAAAGGACTTGCACTGTAAGGTTGAGGGTAACACTAAGAACGTCAGGGCCATCACTAATGCCTTCTTTGACGCTCTGACGCACCAGGTACACATGCACACATATAGGCGCACATACAGGCACACATACGTAAGTAGACCGACTTCGCCCACCGAGTCTTACCGACTTCGCCACTGGCTCCAGCCAGTGGCGAAGTCGGTAAGATACTCGACCGTGGATCAGTATGTGCGGGGTTCAAATCCTGGGCTCGCCCGTCACTGACATTGCTTTCGAGTGAGGAAACTGACATTAACCTTAGCTATACCAGCTTTTTAGACTTATACATGTATTCACATACAGGCACACATACATAACTATACGAACTCATCCAGACATACAGACACTTGTGTCTATGTAGTCAGTGTGTTGAGTAGACTGTTGTGTCTGCTGTTGTCCACAGATGATAAACCTCTTGTCGTTTACGTGACATGAAGTAAGTGGAGAGGACAGCACAAGGACCTAGCTGAGAGGATGGGGTATCACGTGGTGGAGCTGTGTGTATGTGTGTGTATGTATGTGTAGGAGAGTCACAAGGACCTAGCTGAGAGGACAGGCTATCACGTGGTGGAGCTGTGTGTATGTGTGTATGTATGTATGTATGTGTAGGAGAGTCCAAGGACCTAGCTGAGAGGACGGGCTACCACGTGGTAGAGCTGTATGTAAGTGTGTGTGTGTATGTGTGTGTATGTATGTACATGTATGTATGTGTATGTAGGAGAGTCACAAGGACCTAGCTGAGAGGACGGGCTACCACGTGGTAGAGCTGTATTTATGTGTGTGTCTATGTGTGTGTATATGTAGGAGAGTCACAAGAACCTAGCTGAGAGGACACGCTACCACGTGGTGTAGCTCTGTGTATGTGTGTATGTATGTATGTGTAGGAGAGTCACAAGGACCTAGCTGAGAGGACGGGGTATCATGTGGTAGAATTGTGTGTATGTGTGTGTATGTATGTGTGTGTATGTATGTGTAGGAGAGTCACAAGGACCTAGCTGAGAGGACAGGCTACCACGTGGTAGAGTTGTGTAAGGAGAGACAGGGTCTCCCTGTTGTCGTGGCCTCACCTAGCTCAGCAGTCAACCCTCAGCCACTGAGAGGGAACGAGGTCGACAACCTCGAGGTCGACTTTGAGACGCTCTACTACGGGGGTAGAGTGGAGCTGAAGAGACCAGCGAGGCGACCCCGGGCCTCAGGTCTCTCGTCCTGGAAGATAAAAGAGAAAGAGGTTCACATGATGCGCAATCAGAAGCAGGCGCAGCTCTTACGTAGAGCTGGACTGAGCTGAGCGGTACAGGCTTGTACATAGAACTGAAGTCTAATAAACATTAGTGACTTGTCACCTAATGATACATCATGTCTACTACAGACTAGCTACAAGTAGAACTACAGTCTAGTGAACATTAGTGACCTTGTGATACATCATGTCTACTACTCACTGGCATCAGCTCTTACATCACATTCTGAAAGAACTCGTTACCTAGTCGAACATATGTCGAGTGGTCTAAGAAAGTACGATGTATTATCCTTTAATGTCAGTACAATGCAATCAGCTTTTACATGGTGTTAAAATCGAGATAAAATCTCGAGGCTAACATAATTAATTAGTTTGATGTTTGCAACTTGAATACATTGGACTGGATTTGATATTTGTAATATACAAGTACAACACGTGAGGCATGATTTATGAAATTTAAAGCAATCTGACTCTAAAAATAATATTAACAACAACAAACAAGTAGAAATAAAACCATGATACAACTAATAAATAAAACTAAATAAATCAGAAATTCACAGTTAAATCTGATATGAAGGATTAACTTTGAAATACCGGTTGTACATTAAAACAACTCTCAAATACAACGATTCTATCAACTAGCATCTCGATAAACTAACACTTAATAGTCACGATATAACTTGCAACAAACGTTAGAGACACCGAGATAAAAAGCTTCTGGAATATTCAGTTAATGACGCTTTCAATGAGTACACCGTCGCTTCGGTTACATGCTTACATCGCTAGCGCTTCTATATCTACTCTACAATAAAAAACAAATATCTTGCCACAAAAATAACGAGTATATGCCTACAGACCAATACAAGCTTTATTATAATTAATAGGCGTTCTAATAAGCGAAACAAAGATAATTACAATGTACAGCTAATGGCATCAAATTGCTGTGCAAACGTTTGCTTCATCTGTTAAAGGTCAAAATTACAACAAATTTTACAGTTAAAATAAAATCTTGAAACTTAATACAACAAAGAAATAATTTTGCACAAAATTCAAGTATATAATGTTTGCACAATATATTCAGGACTTCAAATAACAACAATCCGTATTAAATGAGATCTTACAGAACAAGTGGAGCCCCCTTGAGGCATTGCAAGCATCTGAATGCTCGTTACAATAATAACCGCGATAACAACAAGGCCTCTAAGTTCTACCAGTGATTGCATAGTGAATACAATAGAGGAGCATCTGATACAGCTTGACCCATGATCCCGCCCTAGAACGAGTCAATGGTACACAGAAGCTCATAGCATGCACTAACATCTAATATGTTAGGAGATCTCCCCACGATCAACTCTGCAGCAGCTCATAGCATGCACTAACATCTAATATGTTAGGAGATGTCCCCAAGATCAACACTACAGCAGCTCATGGCGTGCACTAACATCTAATATGTTAGGAGATCTCCCTATGATCAACTCTACAGCAGCTCATAGCATGCAGTAACATCTAATATGTTAGGATATCTCCCTATGATCAACTCTACAGAAGCTCATAGCGTGCACTAACATCTAATATGTTAGGAGATCTCCCCACGATCAACTCTACAGCAGCTCATGGCGTGCACTAACATCTAATATGTTAGGAGATATCCCCACGATCAACTCTACAGCAGCTCATAGCATGCACTAACATCTAATATGTTAGATCTCACGATCAACTCTACAGAAGCTCACGCATGTATACGAACGTCTTCAAGATCTGTATTACAAGTCCAAACATCAATTTATAAGCGAAGTATCATGTACAGCTAAACCAGCTGCCAAGTACACGAAATATAAACATAATACGAACATTAAATAGCTATTAGCAAAACTATCGTCTAAAGCTTGTCTAAATTAATGCGCTTATTTAACTTACAAAAGAGAGCTGCAGATATAATTGATTGTTTGGAGCGAGAAAAGCAAAGACTACGTCTAGCAAGCACTAATCTCTCACTAATAACAGAAAGTTGAAGCAATACAAAAACAACCAACAGTTAGCAACTAACTGCTAGCTTGAATGTTTCATCATGTTAATCTGCACAAGTGAATTAGCCCCATTAGAGTTGATAAAAATCATTTAGCCGTAATTTTTTCATTCTAAAACATCCCTCAAACTTATGAATTTTGTAACAAGCTTCTGTTAATTTACTTATAAATGAAGTATGCTGTCGAGAAATAATAGCAACTAATATAAAACAAGATCTACACAGTGTTCACACTGTAAGTAAAGAATAGAATGCTATATACACTGACAAATCTCTTGAGGTATAACTGAAGCATTGTTCAAGCGCTATAGTTCACACTTGTGTGTGTATTTATAATGCTGGCTGTTCGACTGTGTGCGTGTGTGTGATTGGAGGCTGCTTGTATGTTTGTGTATGTTTAAAATGGGGGCTGCCCGTGTGTATAAGTGAGGAATGGATTGAGAGATGTGCGCAGACTGTTGGATAGTCTACAGTCGTAGTCGTCCTGAGAGAGAGGTACGAGATAGGCAGCGCCGAGCAACAACAACATGAGCATCTGTATGGGCACGGCAGTGCAGCAGACTCTACTGAGGAACATGCCGCGACATCTGCTGACCTTTGTCTCGTCCTCTGACTCATCTTCCTCCAGCAGAGAGGCTGACTCACCTGACGTCAAGCCGAGCTGTAAACACACCAACAGCAACTAAGACACTACGTCGTGACACACAGACATTTAATTTGTACAAATATCTATAAGATGTAAACATTCTTATCGTAAACATTCCAATTCTCTATTTTATCCACAAAATGTCGTTACAGGTAGTGAAAAGAATACCAAGTAACACATTTCCTTAACTTTTATAATCTAACCTCTCTAAGATAAAGAGAAACTCCTGCTGTTAGAACATTTAAATATTAGAGAATAATTTCATTTACCGTTTCTCTTTGACCTATTTCATGAAGCAGTTTCTCAGCAGCCTCCTGTAGATGTGTAAGTCTCTGTTGTACGTCTGCCAGTCTCTCCACGGCTCGCTGTGTCTCACTGGATATTGGGTCTCGCTCTAGTAGACTGACGGCCGTCTCGTGCAGCAACCTAACCCTAGGTTTCGCTGTGTCAAACTCTTTAGTGAGATCCTACAAACAAAACAACTTAACTCTAGGTCTCGCTTTGTCAAACTCTTTAGTGAGATCCTACACACATAACAACTTAACTCTAGGTCTCGCTTTGTCAAACTCTTTAGTGAGATCCTACACACAAAACAACTTGACTCTAGGTTTCGCTGTGTCAAACTCTAGTGAGATCCTACACATATAACAACTTAACTCTAGGTCTCGCTGTGTCAAACTCTTTAGTGAGATCTTACACATATAACTCAAACTTCTTGAGAGTAATATCATATAATAATGACAAAAGCTTTGAAGTTCCATAGAAAGGACAAACTTTGAAGATTTGTGAAAATTTAAATAGAGCAACAATTAACAAGCAACAATTTTTTTATTATAAAGGGTAGATGCAAATCATTCAATAGTGGCATTTATCATCCACGAGTGTGAAAGTAGATCATGGGTGGAATAATTTGGTATGCAGGTATTTGAATTCCAAAGAATTCAAATACCTGGCAACAACAACAACAATAACAGGCAACAGAGATGTGGTTTTATAGAAGAATGCTCTTATAAAGACCACGTTAAAAATGAAGATGTTCTACAAAGAATGTCAACTTGTCATGACCTTTTGAACCGAATACGACGACAACAGATGAAATTTTTCGGACACATTATGCGGAACAAAATAGTTGAAAATACCGTAGTGACAGTAATAATAGAAGGAAAAAGATGCAAGGATCGACAACGAATGACGTTTATTAAGAGTCTTACCAACTGGATGCAGTTAACTGAAACAGAGATGATCAGAGTAACAATGAACAGAGACATTTGACCATGACTGCCCAGGTTTGGAACAGGCACGGCACTTAGAGAAGAATTTGAATTCCAAGGGATAGCCTATAGATATATCAATTGAGAGCGAAAGAGAGAGAGAAAGAGAGAGAGAGGGAAAGACATCAGACCATACCATTAGACGATTGTATCTGTCTCTAGCTGCGGAACTGCTGGATCTATCCATTTGATTGACAGCATGCAGCTCTCTGCTCATACTATCAAGCCACGCCCTTAATTCACTCAACGTTCTATCGAAGTCTGTTGAGTCAATCAGCGCAGCCTGAAGTTTTCTCTCCCAATCAGCTTCTCTCTCACTGACTGATTGACAGCGCCCTAACATCTGTCCAGCCTTCAGCTTCAACGAGTCATCAGCTGCTGACAGCTGCTGGGCGGCTTGTATGCAACTGGAGATCTGCTGTCTCCGTTCATCTAGCTGCAGACTAAACTCCTGCGAATATTAAGCATAGCCATGATCAGCCAGTGACCTATATAAAGATATCCAATGACCTATATAAAGATGACCAAGGTACAACAACTTAATATAGTCCTTTCATACTAAGTAGTGGCACCTTTGCACAGATTATAAACAGAGCCAGGTGGACAGTGGTGGGGGCGTGGGGAGGGGTGTGCGACGGCAGGCAATGTTTAATACATATGCATATATTTATTAGATAGTTATCTATTTTTTAACAGAATGACATTAAATAAATTCTAAATGAAATTATATTTCAATCAAAATAATATCGTAATTTACATTAAATATGTTTAGATAAAAAAAACCTAGGGAAGATACCTTACATTTAAGAGATATCTTACATTATAAATGCCTGCCGTAAAACGGTCAACTGTTGAGTGCACAGTGGCGCCCTTCAACGATTAAGAAAATATACAAGACGTTTTTTTCAAACTAAATAAATGTTATGAAAGGTCAATAGTATCTGTTAACCATTCAAGAAGTTAATACAACAAAACGGCAAAGTAAGGACTTTTTCATCTAATTTAAAATGATATCTTCATCAGCATGAGACTAAAGCATTTGAGACAGTGCATGGGTTTATGCACTCTCCTACCAATAAGATCAAAAAGAACAGTTTTTGTTTTTCTTTCAATTCTTGCAGAAAATAAATTCTCTCTCAACGACTCCGTCTAAAGCCTATATATGCAGTCTACAGCCTATGTATGAAATCTAGAGCCTATATTTACAGTTTCATCCTGTGCTCGCCCGTCACTGACATGGCTTTCGAGTGAGGAAACTGACATTAACCTTAGCTTTACCAGCTTTTAGAGCCTATATATGAAGACTGCAGTGTATACAAATCTATATAAGCAAGTGACCACAGGCAGCAAATCTCAATTAGCTCCTATTTGTCACTAAGTGCACATTAATGACACATATGCCAATAAGAAGACATAGAGACACGTGACTAGTTACCCTGTGTCTTCTAATAGCTGTCTCCAGCTCTCTCATGTCACCTGATAAACTGACTGGATCGTAAGCTGCCTGTATTGATTCTGCTTCTCTTAGCCACAGCTCAAGCTCTTCAACCTCAGCTCTTAGGCTACGAGCAGCTGGGTGAGAGCCTGTTAGCCTGGCAGCAGCTGCGTGAGAGCTGGCAGCAGCTGCGTGAGAGTTGCTTAGCCTGGCAGCAGCAGCTGGGCCAGGGTAGCGTGCAGATAACTCAGAGAGACGAGCATCTAGAGCTACAAACACAAAAACACAAGCTGATAAACCACACAAACACACATACACATGCTGATGAACCATACAAACACACATACATAAGCTGATTAACCATACAAACACACACATGCTGATGAACCATGTATAAATGGACACTTATAAAAGTAATATAAAAATACATACTAAATAATAAATACTCCGCGAAAGAGAAGGCGGGGTGTTAACTGGGATAATATTAAATACAGGAGGATAAAAAGCAATGAATACCTTGTACACGTTTTTCGATGAGATCTGGTAACTCTGTTCTTTCTCTGATCTGATCAACCAATCGGTGAACAGTGTGCATAGATCTTACGCTTGAGCTAAGATCTACACTAATTACAGCACTGGCTCCTCCAGTCACCTGCGCACACACGATCATATATACAGCATAGGATCGGGCCATGTATGTGAGAAAAGCTGGATAATTTAATGTTCAATTATAACATATGTCGCATCAAAAGCATAAAATGATATCAATGAGCAGTAATTCATCATCATCACCAACATCGTCCCATTAATACCAGTTTAACTTCTGTTACACAGAATCCCCTATAATATCTCCTATCTATTAAGAAAATTTTATAAAAATTTCTGGAGCATAGGCGCTCACCAAAAGAATGTTAATCACAGAACAGGAAATAATGTACATTAATTTCATCCATGGAAGATTTCTGACGAGTAACAAGCAAACTGAAAGAATTGAGAAACTGTAGAGAATCAATTTTTAAGCGTCTATTTACTACTTCTATTATAATGTGTCTTGAGTAGCAGTACATGCTAATTGTACGTGTACAGTGTGTACTATCGAGTGATATAAGTAATTCTATCAGTAAATAACTCGTCAGATTTCTCAATGCACGACATCAAGTCGCTCGAGACGTTACCGTGGCAGCGAGAGCCTCCGCCGTCTGTAAGCTCAGTGTTGCGTCCCGCATAGACTCCTCTAGTCTCCTGAACAGACCCTCCTCTCGCGCTCCCCCGTCTCTCTCATCTACACACACACACACACACACACATACACATGCATACACATATACACATACATACACATATACACATATACACATACATACACATATACACAGGCATATACATGTGTGTACACACATACACAGGCACATACATGTGTGTGTATACAGACATACTATTTTAAATATTATTTCTTGGTTCGATAATACCACGGTATTAACGAATTTCTACAATACCGACTTGCATGAATTTCATAAGACAATTCAGCAGCACTTAAACACATTGTATAGACTGATGGGAGAGACCACCCTGAAGCAGAGATTAACAATATCGTTTGATTAGCTGTAATAGGACTGAAGGTGATCAGGCAGGGTATGAAGAAAGAGATGCTCAGAACAAGGTGGCTGAAAAAGTACTACAACATTTGAAGTCGGTGACAACGCTCGCAAATCGGACGTTAAATCCTCATTGTATTGCTAATAACAAACAATCTATATGTTGTATTTTATAACAGTACGAGGCAGTGTAACAGCGTTACGAGGTTGTTCTCGTAAACATCATCTCACAATCAACTCCCGTCACGTGACACTTCATTCATCTCTCTCCACTACACAGCGTCCTACTCCTCTTACCACTCAGACTCTGTCTCACAGCTTTCTACTGCACATGAGTATATACATACCTGCAATCCTAGCAGCTGCTCTACTCTGCTGCTCTCTCCTATCAGCTGCTCTCTGCTGCACAACAGCTGCCACAGCCCCACCAGCAGCTATACGTCCAGCCACAGCTGCTGAACCTCCTGCCACAGCTGCTGCAGCCCCTCTGTCAATCAGCTGCTGCAGCTGCTGCTCAACCCCGCCCCTCAGAGTTCTGACAGCTTGTAGCTGAGAGCCGAGTCTAGAGAGAGAACTCTCCCTACCACCCCGCAATGCTGCCACAGCAGCTGCGTCTAGAGCCAGAACTCTCTCATTCTGCTTCTCATACTCCAGTCTAGCACTCTACACAGTAACAACAACAACAGTTACATCAAGCGCAGCAACAGTAGCACGACATGTGGCGCAGTGGTTAAGTCGCTTGGATTAACAGAAACGTCGATTAATCGGTGCAAGATTCAAATTCTAGTTTGGCCTTCTTCTGGTGCACATAATTAAAATGTGACATTAAATCTGATTCGGGAATCAAATGATATGTTATCTGACTACCAAACGTTTCATGAAATAATTGAAGAAAATGTTCACTGACGTGTGTTTGTATTATGGAATTCTAACGTAAATCAGAGATGAGATGCTGTGTATAACACGCAGAGAACGTTCACCTGGATTTGTCGAGAGCTCGTTTGCTCAGATGTTAACATTTGCTTCAGCCTCGCATCTAGCTCTCTCAGCCAATCACAGACGTTCTTTAATTCTCCTTCCAGCTGCCCAGTGCTCGAGCACTCGTCGACCTGACCTACAATCAGTTTGACCTTTGACACGAGAGCGTCGTAGCGGTCGTTGACCTGTTGAACCCTGTGCTTAAGCTCCGCCTCCTGATCAGTGCGCCCCTCCCTCGCGAGCTGTCGATAGAGACGATTGATAGAGTCCAGGGCAACGAACTGTGCCTCCACCGACCTCTCTATGTTCTGTGAGAACAACAACATATATATAGGGTGTCGCATAAGTTCGTACACCGTTTTCAAATTGCATTAACTCTGGAACTACTTAACCGTTTTAAACCAAATTTGGACAGTATGTAGACACGATAAATAAAATATATGGGTACAATTTAATTTGTAATCGTACAAGTAATTAAGTAGAAACTGAAATTTTTCTGAATGACGTCACATTTTCGCAAAAACTAATATTTTATAGTATTTCCTTTTTGCTTAATGACAGCGAGTATTCTATCCGGCATAGATTTGATTAATGTCTGAAGTATTTCCACTTTCACTGATCTCCAAGCTTGTTGTAGACGACGTTTCAGCTGCACAACATTCGTGGGCTCTGGATCGCGGTAGACACTAAACGACAGAATACTCCACAGGTTCTCGATAGGAGAAAGGTCTGGAGAGTTCGGTGGCCAGTCCTTCGGCTTAATGTACGATGGAATGTTGTCTTCCAACCATCTTGTTGTTTTGGCTGATGTATGACATCTTGCACCATCCTGTTGAAAGATGCCAAGGTCATTGTCATTGAACAGCTTTACTCGAGTAACGTTGCCGCCGGTTACGATTCTTTGAAACGCTGGCTTGACGAGTTTATCCAGTATGTTTACAATGTAATAATCCGAGTTAAGTCGTGTACCGTTCGGAATGAAGTGCAGACTCGTTAATCCGTGTGCAGTCATTCCGCCCCAAACCATAACCGAGGGACTGAACTTCATTTGAGCAGCGGGAGGAACATTACTCTCCTGTGATCCCCACACAGTGTCGTTCTTGGGATTGGGTATGTAAAACACTTTGAAGGGTGACTCGTCAGTAAACAGAACATTTGACCAATCCTGAACAGTCCAATTACGATGATCACGCGCAAACTTAATACGTTTCACCTTGTGAGCATCAGTCAACAGTGGAATTTTTTTGCGACGCCAGTTCTTCCACTTCAGGTCATTAACCATGTATCTGCGAATTGTGTCCTTAGAAGCACGTTCATTACGAATTTTCAGTTGATTTGAAATACGGCGCAAACTCTGTCCACGTCTGTATTTTGCGGATTGGATGAGACGCTTGGCTGTATTAGACAGTATCTTCGGACGTCCACTACGTTTCATATCCACTAGTTTTTCGTCAAATTTGCTTCGACCTACCCACTTCGTAACCCAACACTTACTCCGATTTAACTTTTGTGCAATACATTTATGCGAATATCCTTCTTTAGCCAATACTACTGCCTGTGCACGTAATTGTATTATTTTAATTTTATCCATATTATAAATTATACGCGGCCTCATCGAACAATAACATTGACACGTTGATTAGCCTTGACTGCGGTCCTGGACGACAACATCAGGTAATTTCCAGGCACGCGCTGCATGCAGCCACAGCGTGTCTCTAGCTGCGCCAGTCAGAAAATGGGTCACATTGCGCGACAGCGCCGTGTGACGTCATTTCCAGGTCTAATGAAAATAAACTTGCACCAACATCTAATTCACATCTATTATACACGAATACGAAATTTTATGAACATGCGACCTTTACTAGCCGAATTACTGCAATTTGAAAACGGTATACGAACTTATGCGACACCCTATATAATTTATCTCTCTCTCCTAGTGCACTGCCTACTGGCAGGTCCATGGTATATAACGCCTCCAAACTTCTCTGTCTTCCGCCTTCCTCTTCATTTCCACATATGAGTGGGTCTCATTTCTCATATATCATATATAACATATATATATATATATATATATATATATATATATATATATATATATATATATATATATATATATATATGAGCGTGTGTGTGTGTGTGTATGTGTATGTGTATGTGTGTGTGTACGAGTTGGGTGGTGTACTGGATATCGTGCTTGACTGATAGGCAGGAGATCATTGGTTCAACCCCAGACAGATCGTCTCTGAGAGATTCAATGTGGTAAAGTGACCTTTAGACTAAGCTCTATAAAGTGTTCATGGGTGCTATTAGCTATCATTAGCGTAGTTCTAGATAAACACAACTATATAAATCCTAAACAAGGCCACTGGTGTGCATACAAAACATCGCTAAGATATCGGTCATAATTTAACAGCATTTAATACAGACCACAAAGACACCAACCGTGTACAGCTTTATTTGTTGTTTGATTGACAGCCCCTGGGTGGAGCTAACATTTGTTAACTCCTCCTCTGTCTCCATCAACCAATCAGTGAATTCATCGGTCTCTTTAAATAGCTTCTGCCACTCCCTCCATGTCTCCTCAATGCTGGTGAATCAATCAATCAAATCAATCAATGCAAGCACAGCCTAAATAAGCGAGCATATAGATCTATGTCGACAAAGCATTGCTCTAGCAGAGCGGTGGAATATCAGACATTCACATTTACAACTACTGGAGTTCTAGACTCGATGAAGAAGTAGGACAAGCACAGTGATACAATCTTTATGTCCATCTCTGTAGCCAAGTGCTATAGGATATCAGACACAGCACTCTGTAACTGGATTAACCTGTTGATCTATGAAGTGCTCTGTATGAAGCCTGAATGCAGACTCTGAGTATGTGCCTGGGACCTGCGACTTGGCAGAGCATTAAAGAGAGAGATACAGGGATAGAGAGATAGAGAGAGAGAGGGGGTTACTTTTGTTTTCTCGCTGACAGTCCATCCACTATGCTGGACCACCTCTTCGACAGATTGTCCCGGGCCGCTCTGATGGCAGACTGTTCCACGTGTGTGGGGCAGGCGTCCTCATCTGTCTCGAGCACTCTACACAGCCCCACCACCCTAGTGACCCCGCCTCCCCTCCGAGACACCTCCTGCTGTATGTCCTGTGGCGATCAATCAATCAATCAATAGATGAATGATGGAATAAATCGATCGATCAATAGACGAATAGATGAATGATTGAATAAATCGATCAATCAATAGATGATTGAATGAATCAATAAATCGATCAATCAATAGATGGTTGAATGAATGAGTCACACACAACAAGTGCGACAAATAATCACTAATCAATGAGACCAGTGCTGCACCGTGGCGAGTCAGTTCAAAACACAACAAATATTTAACGGCGCTTTCACATCCTCAGGAGATGTCAGGGTCTTCTCCAGTGCTGTAGCCTCACGCTATACACAGTTCTTTAATGTTGTTGCTGTTTCTCTAATCTCTCAGTATTCCTCCTATGTCTAATGGAAATCATTGCCCTATGGTAGCGTACAAAACACGATGAGGGTTTAAGAATAACCTTCCAACACGTTAATACCGTTCGGCTTCTATTCTATCCTGTAAGTATGTGATCCTTTCAGGCGGTCGCCCATTCAGGTACTAAATTTCGTTTAACATTGTTAAAGAAAGGCACACTATACCAAAGCGCCACTCAACAGCAATCACTGATACATTAAATGACTCAGCCGAAGACTTAGGATCAAATCCTGGTCGTGAATAGAGGTCGTGAAGTCTCAGACATTCACAGGACTGGCAAGATGGATTAGTGACTAACACGAGATAGAAAGTGAGTGACTTTATCATGGATGACGATGAGCTAAGAGCTGTTAACAGACGACATACCTGCAGTACTCTCGTGTGCTGCTGTATCTCTCCAAAGTCACAAATCTGATAGACGATTGGTTGACGAATCTCCCGCTCCACGCTCACCAACCAATCACGAAGCTGCTTAATGTTGCCATCCAGTTGTTGAATAGTTCTCAAAGTCAGTTCTAACTTTTCTAGTCTCTCATTGGCTCGCGTTTTAACACTGTCAGCCAATAGCGTAAGAGCATTTATCTTATCTCTGATATCATTGGCTCGTACGAGTCGACTTCTGTCACACAGCCCCGCCCCCTCAGCACACAAAGTCTGCAATCTTAAATCTAGACAGGCCTGCTGCTCCTTATACACCTACACATACATACACACACATACTCACCTACACATACATACACACATACATGCACACATAGACACAGATACATGCATACTGCTCCATATACACCTACACATACATACACACATACATGCACACATAGACACAGATACATGCATACTGCTCCATATACACCTACACATACATACACACATACATGCACACATAGACACAGATACATGCATACTGCTCCATATACACCTACACATACATACACACATACATGCACATATAGACACAGACACGTGCATACTACTCCTTATACACCTACACATACACACACACACACACACATAGACACACATACGTGCATACTGCTCCTTATACACCTACACATACACACATAAACATACACACAGAGACACACATTCATATATAAATAGATAAAGACATACATGTACATGCATACAAATATGTAACTTGTGGTGTAGAACTGTAATGATCAAGTCTAGGGTGTTGGTTTTACAAGTGTGAACATCGCTTTCAAGGCCAAATTGTTTACGAACTCTATAGCGAGGTTTTATTGCTCATCAAGGTCAACTCTGTTTTAATCTATAAGCAAGGCTAAAACATTGATATGCTAGTCGAGGTCAATTCGGTTATAATCTGTTTGTAAGGCTAGAAGGTTTCACTTCAAGGTCTTATTGACTAAATGATTATCTTCAAGGTTTTTGTTGACTAAAGGAATATTTCACTTCAAGGTCGTTTGGCTCGAGTCCCTCGCAAGGTCTGATATGTGGAGTGTAATCTTGTAATTCTCGTTCAAGGTAATATTTAGTATATCAGTCCTATCAAGCTTAGAAGTGTATTTTACTATTTATATGAAGGCCGATTATGAGCCTTGAATAGAGTAGTATATAAGACTTAGGGGTAGAACAATTGACATTCGAGTTTTAAGTGGAGTTTAGTTTAGTCTGGAGTTATGAGCTCACGGGACTCGATCTGAGCTCGCAAACGGTCAACTAGTAGGAATCAGGATTCGAGCTATCGGAGACCGCCACGGACCAGTCTCTCAGGCTTAGTTATTCTTTATTCAGTTAACTGCTTAGGGAAGGGACTTGATTATACAAAGTCGTTTGATTTATTATGTAGCACCGTATACCGTAATTATTAACTATACATTTGTATCGTTGATTTTATTGTTTATTTTACATTGACATTTAAAGATACATATATCGCCCGCTCTGATTATTTACTTATGATAACCAGTTTGTACAAGTTGTCCAAGAATTAAATAAAGCATCGGGCATGTCATTATCAACGGAGTGTGCTGTGATAATTAAGTTGGACATTAGATATTAATATTAGCTGCGATCAATTATAAACAACACAGAGTTACCTCTCACAAACGCAAGCGAGTAGCGAAGATTAGAAAACAATAACGAATGACTCAGGAAAACAGTCATTAAACATAGGATACATCCACTATCTCCCAGAAGCATTCAGCAATCCAAGGACGATCCCTGAGGTTTAATTAACTTTAAACCTACTCTATCACAGAACTAAGAAATTATCTAGAGCAAGGGCTTGCAGTCTGGAGCATATATAGAGTAGTTATACAGTTTAGAGCTTATCTAGAGAAAGTACTCAGAGATTAGATCAAGTACTCAGAGATTAGATCAAGTACTCAGAGATTAGATCAAGTACTCACAGATAAGATCAAGTACTCACACATAAGATCAAGTACTCACAGATAAGATTAAGTACTCACAGATTAGATCAAGTACTCACAGAATATATCAAGCACTCACAGATTAGATCAAGTACTCACAGATTAGATAAGTACTCACAGATTAGATCAAGTACTCACAGAATAGATCAAGTACTCACAGAATAGATCAAGTACTCACAGATTAGATCAAGTACTCACTGATTAGATCAAGTACTCACAGATTAGATCAAGTACTCACAGATTAGATCAAGTACTCACAGTTTTTAGCCTATGAATGAGATCCTCTATGTTGATGTTAGAGCTGTGAGAGAGATCCATCTCTAACTCTCTCCACGCCTCACTTACTCTCTCATAGTCCTCGTTAAACCTCGTCCAGTCGTGTAGTCTATCGGTTAGCACGTTCTCTCTCTGACCCAGCTGTTGCAGGGTCTCCAACCACATCGTATCGAGTAGAGCTAGGCGATGCTGCAGCACACATGTGTCGCGTGCTCCCACGTGTTCACATAGAGACACATAACCTGCGCGTAACTCTGCCCGTTTAGCTTCACCCCTCTGTAGAGACTGCTTCTTCTCCTGAGCAATCAATCAATCGCTCAATCAATCAATCAATCAATTAACCAATCAATCAATCAATCAAGTCTAGCGTCCCCCTCTGTAGGGATTGCTTCTTCTCCTGATCAATCAATCAATCATCAATCAATCAATCAAGTCTAGTATCACCCCTCCGTAGAGACTGCTTCTTCTCCTGATCAATCAATCAATCAATCAATCAGTGAGCCTTTAAAAATTGCAACCTAAGTAACATGTTTTCAATTAAATTAAAAACAACATGATCAACACAGCTAATGTTATAATCTAAATACAACACTACATTAATTCCTCTAGAGAGAGAGAGAGAGAGAGAGAGAGAGAGAGAGAGAGAAAGAGAGAGAGAGATAGAGAGATATACTAACAGTGATATACTGGAGCATATTCTGCAGCTCATCGTAGTTCTCCGGCAGTTCTTTATCCAGGACTTCCTTTCTGACCTCTCTGACCTTGTCCAGTATCTGGTTCATGTCTCTCTCCACCTCGTTCCACTTCTGGACGCTTCTCTCCAGGGTCAATATCCTCTCGTTCAACTTCTTGTCCAGGGTCAGCCACCTCGCCTCGAGTGCAGAGAGGTCACGCTGTATGGATGCTCGTGTAAGTAGGTCAGAGTGGTTCATCAGAGCGATGCCTGTATCAGTGACCTCTAAGTACTGAGGCTTTATGTAGGTCAGCGACCTCATCGAGTTCTACAACAAAACAGGCACACAAATAATTTAGTAAATACACAAAATGTTTGCTTGACAATCAATTACCACAGCACAAGTAATATTAACTAGTTAGAGTTACAGTAGGACCTTACAGTGGAAACAGCTTCCTGAGAGAACGATAAGATTGATCGCAGTTTACATGTATAGTGCATAGCAAACCTAAGCAATTTAATAAGGCCATGTTTTGATTGGTTAATCCTAGGTAAGGCCTAACCTCATGTTTATAAATCTGTGCTTTGATTGGTTAATCCAAGGTAACGCCTAACCACATGATTGGTTAATCTTAGGCAAGGCCTAACCTCATGTTTATAAAGCTGTGTTTTGACTGGTTAATCCTAGGTACGGCCAAACCTCATGTTTATTAAGCTGTGTTTTGATTTGCTGCAGTGATCCGCTGACAGCCGATGACTCATCCAATGATTCACTCAAGCTATCCTCAGCCTCTCCCAGCCTCTGCTCAAACCTCTCCAGCTGAGTCCGGTACCTGCACCAGTGCGCCAGGGCCTCCGTCATGTTAGCCCGCCTCCTATTGGTCCTCAGTATGATGGCCTGCCATTGGTCGTCCAGCTCGTTCAGCCTGTGCTGAAGCTCGACAGCCGCCTGAGGGGTGGGTGACTGCTGCCGCAGCTGATGACCCTCAGCGAGGATGAAGAGGAGGGTTTGTTGTCTGGAGTGAAGGTCGTTCTCAAAAGCTTCAAACCTGATCTTCTGCTGCAGCAGCTCGCTGTAGTTACCAGCAAGAGGGGCACTGAGATCTCGCTCTATCTGATCGATGAACTCCACCCAGTGAGAACACTTCTCTCTGAAGCTCTGACGAGACAACACAAGTCTCTGTAGAGCTCTGCACTTACTACGAGCACGAGACAACAGTCTGCGCCAGTGAGCGCTCAACCTGTCAATCCTCTCCCTGGAGGCGGGGCTTAGAGGTATCTGCTGGCCCAGGTCTATCACAGCGTCCACCTCTTGCTCTTTGATTGACAGTTTCGTGGCGAGGTCAGTGAGTTGTTTGACACACCCACTGAGCTGCGCCTCACTCAGCCCTGAGACCTCAGTCAGGTCGTTCAACTCTGTCTCACACGTCTGCAGCGTCTGCTCCAGCTCTGCGCATGCGCGACTGAACTGAGAGTTCTGATTGGTTGATAGAGCGAGACTGGCTGCCAGCCTGGCTGTAGACTGTTTCACCGCAGCCACTCGCTGCTGCAGGTCACTCTCGTGCAGACACAGGCGAGCTGAGACACAGCTACTCGTTCTTTCACACACCCTGCCTGTCTCACTCTCCATCCGCCTCAGTCTATCTATCACTCGCTCAGTGTCTGTCTACAAATATCATCAAAGCTTAATCGTCATAAACATGTCAAACTGATCAAAACACTATATAGTGAACACTATAGGTCACCCAAGAATAATTAGGTCACGTGTTACACGAGTAATGAGACGTGAAAACTATGCTATGTTTTAATTATTTCATTAGTGTACTTAATTAATTACCTTTCATATTTTCAATAAATCAATTAACTCACAAACGAATAAATGTATATATACATTGTAGACATTAGTTTATGCTCCAATGACAGCAAGATAGTTCTGTTATACGTGCCTGTATATCAGCTAGTCTCTGCTGAAGCTGCTGCTGCGATGAGTCATCAGTTTTACAGCTGTCGACAGCTGATTGGACAGCAGCCTCCAGCTGTTCTATCAGCTGAGTCACCTCCCTGCACTCGACGTCATACGGACTCCACACATCACACAGCTGAGACAGCTGCTCGCGCCTAGCCGACAGCTGATTGCTGCACCGCTCCCATCTGTAGCATAGTGAAATAGAATAGAATAGAATAGAATAGATTAGAACAAAATAGAATAGACTAGAATAGAATAGAATGGAATGAAATACAATAGAATATATTAGAACAAAATAGAATAGAATAGATTAGAACAAAATATAATAGAATAGAATAGAACAGAATAGAATAGAACAGAATAGAATAGAATGGAATAGAATATAAAGGAATTCAATTGAATAGAATAGATAAATAATCATAAAGGTTAACGTCCGTTTCATCATATAAGGATGATGTCAGGGATGTCATAGAAGAGAATAGTGTAGAATAGAATAGAATAGAATGGAATAGAAACATTATTTCGCCAACGTCGATCCAAACCATAGGTAGAGACTGGAAACTCTGATCTCCTTCCTGTAATACTAGAATTACAAATCTCCTTACATGTATAGTTAACTCATAATGTGGAAGTTTCTAGAGAGAAGTGTGAGAGTAAAGTGAACAAGATTTGTTAACCTCGCGGTAACACTGTGAGTGAACAAGATTTACCTCATGGTAACACTATAATGAACAAGATTTGTTACCTCGTGGTAACGCTGTTGATCAGTTTATCCACGTAGTCTCTCAAGGGTTCAGAGTTGGATCTCTCGAATAATCTTTGTCTGCCACTCCGCAGGTCCTCCAGACTTCGTCTTGATATCAGGAAGTCTGACTCTGCCTTCTACACATACACACAAACTAGTAGCAGCACAAGTAATATCACACATAGCAGCACATAATAGCACATATAGCAGCTCAAATAGTAGCACACATAGCAGCACATAATGGCATACATAGCAGCTCAAATAGTAGCAAAAATAGCGGCATAAATAACCGCACACATAACGACAAATAACAACACAAATAACGACAAATAACAGAGATAGAGATTCTTCTAATCGTGTCCTCATACAGCATTAATCCAGCGTCTGACACAATCTCTCGCCCGATCACTGAACTCTCTGAGATCCTCACGCGTGCCCCATCACTGGTCAAGTTGTAGTTCATCAAACAGCTACCTGACCGGTGATGGGGTCATGCGTGAGGATCTCACAGCTTTCAATGATCGGGCGAGAGATTGTGTCAGACGCTGGCTTAATGCTGTATGAGGACACGATAAGAAGAATCTCTATCTCTGTTATTTGTCGTTATTTGTCGTTATGTGTGTTGTTAGAGATAGAGATGATAGAGACGAGATTAAGTAAAACCTTGATGAGCAGCAGCTGAGAGTTAAGTTGATTGACATGAGTGGGCGGAGTCAGGTTGAGATTATGTAAACACCTCTCTGCTCTGTCTATATGAGGGTTGACGTGGTTCATCAAATCATCGAGCACTTTATAGTCGTCCAGTAGCTTGCTCAGTATGTCGTTCACTAGCACACACTGTCACACACATACATTCACATAAAATGTCACACAAATACACACATTATACTTCACATAAAATGCAACAGACACAATACTCATTCACATAAGATGTCACACAAATACACACATTTACTTATTATACAGCACACTAAAAATATAGAAATGGAAGCCGAGTCTACTCTTATATATAAGAAAGCAATAGATCAAACTCATCGATACTATGTAGCATTAAAGTATAAATTGATTTTTTTCAGAAATTTAATGAGTAACGAAGGAGAGAGTTCTGTACCTGTCTCTCTATGGCTGCCCATCTCTCGTGCAATCTCCCTATCGCCGAGCCCAGCTGTTCAGCTCCTGCGCCCAGCTGTCCAGCTGCTGGGCCCAGCTGTCCAGCTGCTGGGCTAGTTCTCAATATCCGATGTCCCAGCTCTTCCAGCTTCTTTATTTCCTCTCTACTCGCTCTTAACCCTTTTTGTACAGTCTAAACACACACAAATATGACCCAGTGTACAGTCTACACACAAATGTGACTCAGTGTATAGTTGTGCACATACATATGATTCAGTGTATAGTTGTGCACACACATATGACTCAGTGTACAGTTGTGCACACACATATTACTCAGTGTACAGTTGTGCACACACATACGATTCAGTGTACAGTTGTGCACACACAAATGATTCAGTGTATAGTTGTGCACACACATATGACCCAGTGTACAGTTGTGCATACACATATGATCCAGTGTACAATTGAGCACACACATATGATTCAGTGGACAGTTTTGCAGTGTACAAACCTTACAGTCGTTCAGAGCTTGTTGTACGCTGGCTGGATGGAATATTTTGTCTAGACCACTGAGTCGCGCCTCTTGTTCCTCTAACCATCTCTCTATCTCACTCTCCCTCTCCGTCCAGTCGCTCCACCTCTCTCTCTCTATCTCCCACTGCTTGACCTGCTCCATCACTCTGGCTGTCACATTGTCGTATCTCCTGTTTACCTCTCCCAGTCTCTCTGAGTACCACGTTCTCTCTGAGAGTCTAGACGCTCCACCCGGCGTGCCACTCAGCGACGTCACGTGACTGTCTGACGGCAGAGCCGAGATAACTGAGGGGTCGTTAACAAAGTCCACTGATGACTTCTGACTCAGCACTTCCGCTTTTAAACCCTGAACAATTAATCAATCAACCAATAAGTCAATCAATTAATCAACCAACCAATCAATCAACCAATAAAATTATAGCTCAGAAGAACTTAGCAGTGAATTAGAAGAGCGAATTGAATTATGCGACTTGCTTCCAAACACTTGATAAGAAACCTCTTAACTAAAACAAAGGATGTACAACTGAACAAATGCCAAAATAAATATATATATAAAACAACTAAATGTATAAAAACAAATACATAAACAAACAAGCACACTCATATAAATAATTAAAGTGCACAGCTAAATGAATGCACAAATAAATAAATACGCATACAAGGAAGCAACGAGATATAATAGCATCAGAGCGTCAACTCATGTTATAGACTGACCTTGAACCTGGCCAGTGCGACCTCAAGGTCATGCCTGGTGAGAGGTCGATGAGTGCAAGCTTGCTCCAGTTCTCTCTCGATGTTGTCCAGCCAATGAGAGAGCTCCTCTAGGGTTTGGCGGGAAGGCAGCTGTTGTAGCTGCAGAGCATGGAGCTGCCTTTCATTGTCAGGTAAGGCAGCAATGAGTCTGCTCCAGCGCTGCTCCATGTCCACCAGCCTGCCCTCAAACAGCGAGCCCTCCATGGGCCTCAACACCACCAGCTGACTGCCCTGAGATCTTAGGCTTGCTTTACTAGTCATCTGTCGCTCTATCTGCTGCCTCAAGTCCTACACATACATACACATACACACATGTACATACATATATACATACATACACACATACATACACACATACATACATACACACATATATACATACATATACATACATACTTACATACACATACATAGAGATCTAAGGCTCGCTTCACTCGTCATCTGCTGCTCTATATGCTGTCTCAGGTCCTACATATACATATATACACACATACATACATATATACATACACACACACATACACGTACATACAAATATATATACATACGCCTACATATACATACATACATACACACTTACATACACAGATTTATATCTCAATTTATCTTACTTCTTATCGGTCTCTTGACTCTAGATAAAATAGTAGAGAGATAGTAAGGATATATACATGATATATATATATATATATATATATATATATATATATATATATATATATATATAAAGAGAACGAGAGAGAGAGAGAGAACGAGAGAGATTACCAGCAGCAGCTTGATGTGTTGACGTAGATGCCTCTCATCAGCTGTTGACTGAGCCCTCGAGAAGATCTGTAGCTGCTGCAGCTGTATCATAGCTCTGTCTAACCACGCCTCTATGCTCGTCAGCTGTCTATCAAACTCTAGCCACACCTCCATCGATCTCTTACACCTGTACAAATACAAATCTCACTAATACTAACCTCCATGAATCACAACTTGTAACATGTCAGTATTAAAGTTAAATATAAAAAAATGACAGAGAATAAAAGAGTCTAATTGAATAACTGACAAATGAAGTAGTGTGGAAGTGAATACGCGTGTAATTCTATGCGTACACGTGCATATATGTTTGTGTGAATATGTGTGTAAACCTATATGCTGCTGTACGAACTGCAATGTCAATCATGTTAGGACACACCTCTTGTGGGCGGCGTCAAGGTCAGTGCAGACTTTGAACCATTGATCCGACAGCTGAGTCAACTGTCTTTCAACTGCCGTGTGACTGAATAACAGCAATAGTCTCCGCCCCTCTGCCAGCACGTGTAACATAGCTGACTTGTGATTGGCCACTCGTCTGTCCAACCTCTCGTACTCACTCAGCACTCTGCTCAGTTGCTCACGCCCCCTTGACTCATCCCATTGGACAGAGACTTTATTTAGCTCCGCCCTAATTCTCTCCAACCAATCACACTGCTCGTAGAACTCTTGAGATAGCTCCTCCCACTGGGCTGACAGCTTGCTGACCCTGTCGCTATGACGACGAGCTCTATCAGCGACGAGTGCAGAGAGGTCATCTAGCTCTGTGTGTGTATGTCTGTATCTCTGCCTAACTGTCACATCGGATCTGTCTCTCAGGTCAGCCAGCATTGTCTGGTGGCTCGCCATGTCCGCAAAGTACTTCTACACATACACACAGATACATACAAGTACACACACAGATACATACAAGTACATATACACAGACACATACAGGTACACATACACACACATCCTCATTTTACTTCACTCCTTTTAATCTATTATATAGAAAACACTATTACTTTTGTACTCTATAAATTTAAGTACTTTTCCAACATTGGCCTAGCTTTTATAATATTTCAGAAAATTCTCGACAAATTATGTACATTTAAAACGCTGACGCATTGAGGGCGGCAATAGAGCAAGAGAGTAATGCAATGGCTCTCTTAACACACAGTTATAGAGAAAGAGAGCGAGAGAGAGAGAGAGAGAGAGAGAGAAAGAAAGAGCATACGTTGTAGGAGCTGAGATGCAGCTTCAGTTGATTGACATCACAGCTGGTTAGACTCTGCTCAGCTGTGCTTAGCTTGCTCTCAGCTGTCTCCAGATATTCTCTGTATTCCTTCAACATTCTCTCGTACTGACCGCAGTCCACCAGTAAACCCACCAACTGTGAGCTAGCCTCCATATCCTACACATCAACACATATACACCAGTAAACCCACCAGCTGTGAACTAGCACCCATAACCTACATATCAACACACATACACCAGTAAGCCCACCAGCTGTGAGCTAGCCTCCATATCCTACACATCACGTATCCACCAGTAAACCTACAAGCTGTACACAAGACAAAATTTAAGTACTGATCTGAACTACACAAGATTTAAGTGCTGATCTGAACTACACTAGATTTAAGAGCTGATCTGAACTACACTAGATTTAAATGCAGATCCGAACTACACTTGGTTAAGTGCTGATCTGAACTACACAAGATTTAAGTGCTGATCTGAACTACACTAGATTTAAGTGCTGATCTGAACTACACAAGATTTAAGTGCTGATCTGAACTACACAAGATTTAAAAGCTGATCTGAACTACACTAGATGTAAGTGCTGATCTGAACTACACTTGGTTTAAGTGCTGATCTGAACTACACTTGGTTTAAAAGCTGATCTGAACTACGCTAGATTTAAAAGCTGATCTGAACTACACTAGATTTAAAAGCTGATCTGATAATTAAAGTAAATATAAACACTATACGCACGAGCTGCTTGAGTTGAAGCCACACCCTCTGTAGCTCCGACTCTTTGTCTGTAGGCAGCAAAGCCTTGCTCTGGTCCAATAGCAGCTTCTCTCTCTCTAATCGTATCGCTACAATCCTCTCTTCCTTCTCTCTCATCTCTCTCTCTAACTCCTCCAGCACTCTCTTTCTATCATCAACTGTCAGGTTGTCCGTATTGCTCAGTAGCTTTCTGTATCTCTCTCTAAGTTCTTCTAGTTCTCCCACAAGCTTATTAACATTATCCTGCAAATATTTTTATTCATACACCACAGTTGTTTACATTTCATCATGAGCATACAAATAACATACTATCAACTTTATATATCAAGAATTCATCATGAGTATACATATTGTGTCCCGGTGTTGTGTCCGGGTTGTTAAAGACTGGACCAACCCTCGACTGCAATGTCGTAAGAGGCGAGAAAAAGCAGATCTAAAACTAATGTCTAAAAGGGCATTCGATTGGTGAGTGAATAAACTTTAGAAATTGCTAAAAAATGTAATGAATGGAAGAGATTAAGAAGAAAGACAAAATGCCCGACCTTACAGCTACACTGGGATTAAAGGGAAGAAGATGATGATAATGAGTAAACAGATGTCGTACTATCAACTGTACACGCAGCACAGAGCTCATCACAGATCACAGTGTACGATTTGTCATTCGACATAAAGAAGACGTCCAGGAACTATATATCTAATCTTTCAGTAGAGTCGGTATACCTTTTATTAAAATTTTCAGATAAATAGATTCAATAGTTTAGTGCATTTCTAAATTAAAACTTGTTCTCTATATAATCGAGGATGTGACAGCGAGATATCCGGCTATGTTGTAAAGAGAATGAGATACATACACGTATTTCTATTTAGAGATCTGGTGAAATAGAAAGAGATATAGACAGATAGGTATATAAACAGATTGATCGATAGACACACAGAAAGAGACAAAGACAGATAGATAGATAGACAGATAGAGAGAGACAGAGAGTGACAGAGAGAGAGATACCCTGTATGAGGCTACATCAGCCTGTCTCTCGCTGCACCAGCCACTCCTGGTCAGAGCCTTGTTCTCGAGAGTCCTCAGTCGTGAGTTCAACCCCGTCATGAGCCGAGTCAATCTCTCTCGCTCTCCTCCACTCATCTCCTCCTTCAGTCCATCACAGGCGTCACTCATTCCATCCAACACCTCCCGTAGACTGGATAACTCTCTAGATAACATCTGAGCATAGAAATAACTCTCTAGATAACATCTGAGCATAGAAATAACTCTCTAGATAACATATGAACATAGAAATAACTCTCTAGATAACATATGAGCATAGAAATAACTCTCTAGATAACATCTGAGCATAGAAATAACTCTCTAGATAACATCTAAGCATAGAAATAACTCATCACGCTATAGCGTACTAAGCAATCGACAGAGTAAGCCTTATTTCGAAGGTACGGGTATAGAAGTAACACTACTCTGTTATATCTGTCAGTACATCAGCTTGGACATACCTCGTTATTCCGAACAGCTTTCTCCACATCCACCTCATCGGGAGAGTTGAAGAGTCTGAGTTCAAGGTCATCCAGCCACCTTCCTAAACTCTGACCTCCTTCCTCCACTCTCTCCACCACTCCCTGCACCAGGCCACGCCTCTCAGCTCCATCAGCTGCCTCAAGCTCCGCCCAACTCTCGTTCAGCTGATTCAAGCTGTCCTGTAGCTGCGCTATGCGTCTCACAGCTGTCGGGTCGTCCAGCAACGCCTTCTCAGGAGTATAGCGAATCAGAGCGTCTCTGGGAGGAGCCTGCGCATGTCAATCATTCAACTTACACCAAATAGCAGCAGACCAGGAAATTATGAAATTAATTATAATACATGTATCATAACTATAAGACATGATTGTCTTCAGTTTTATAAGCAGATGAAGAATTGAAATAAATTTAAGATCTTAAGACTAACTTCAGATGTTAGAAATTCTCATTCCAGTTTTTCAACAACCTGACGATGCTAGAGAAACATTTGCGGTGAGTACACAAACAGTTCAACAAACATGAATATTCATTTATTCACACTGATCAACCTACCTTGGCCTCACGACCGGTCAGTCTATCCAGCATGGTGTTGTGGCCTGTAGGCTCGTCATTCGGGGGATCTCTCTCCAGTCCTGCCACTGCCTCTATCGCCTGTCTGTGACTCTCCAGCTCTGACGTCAACTTCTGCGTCAACACAGGAACAACAGAGCGGTGTGTCAGTGTTGCTTAACAGGTCAATTGTATTCTAGTCATCTTCATTCTAGATAATAAATTACAATTTAAACTATCCGCCAAAGTATAGAATATGAAGCAGACTACAAGTAGTATAACGCAACTATTTTAATATTTGCTACTCAACTATGTCAAACTTATCCAACATGAGTGAGACAAGAGATCTGTAGCAGAGATAAGAACCTGAGAGAAGAGATCTCCATTTTCTCTTCCACTCATCTCTGGAGCAGATCTCCTCGTCTCATCAAACCACTTGCTCAGCTCTTCCCTCCTCCTTCCTGTTTCCTCTAACTCCTTCCTCTCTCTCTCCCTCTCCTCAATCAACTCTCTCACTCTCTCTACTCGCTCCGACATCTTGACCTTGAACTCTCGCAACCCCGCCCCCAGCACCCTCAGTCTCTCCCGCATAGAGGCGGAGTCAGTGGCTGATTGACAGCTGATTGACAGTTGCTCACAGGTAACTGACAGATCTGACAATTCTTGTAGACGTCTACTCAACTCCTTATGCATGTTCTACATAATACATATCACAATACAATACATACAATACTATACAAGCATGTTCCATATTAATTACATAATACAATACATACAATACAAGCATGTTCTACATTAAATACATAAAACAATACATATAATAAAATACTAGCATGTTCTAAATTAAATACATAAGAGAAAGCATTAAACACAAGCAAGTTGTATATTAAATAAAGCTTATTATACAATTCAATACACTACAATACAGTACAATACAATGCAATACAATAGCCAGAGAGAAGGCAGTAGACCTGAGCGTCAGCGAGCTGTTGTCTGCTGTGGACGTTGTCTCCAGTGATGTTGGGTGCATTGCTGTGAGCTATGAGCGCCTCGTTCAGCCACGTCTCCATGTCCTTCACCCTGGCGCTGTACACGTGTAGCCCTCCAGCCAATCTCTCTCTCGTGTCCATACACTCCTGTACACACAACCACAGAGTACTGTAGAGTTGTACACTCTTGTACACACAACCATACAGTACTATAGAGTTGCACACTCTTGTACACACAATTACACAAAGACCTGGTGTTGAACACTAACGTACACAATTACACAAAGACCTGGTGTTGTACATTCTTATACACACAATTGTTGTAAACATTGAATGTCAACCACGCTTAAACATAGGGTCATGTATAAACGAATTTAATAATAAATTAGCTGTATATTGAGTTGATAGTTGACCTTGACCCTGAGCAGCCTCTGTGCACTCAGTGACCTCAGCTCTCGCTGCCTCTCCTCAAGCAGTCTGCACGTGTCGTCAAGGTCCTCAGCCGCTGCGTCATGAGCCGATGATGAGTCACCTGACAGCAGCTCAGAGTCTCTACGGGCTGTAGCCAGGCTCGTCTCCAGTGTGGCCAACTCCAACAATATCTTCTACAACAACAACAACACAAGTCATACTGTTGTCCACGACAACTTTGAACAATATGGAATCAAATGAAACCGATGAGACAAGAACGGGGTCCAATAAATGGCACGAACCAAAATATGTGATTCAGTTAAAGGAAGGGTAAGTAATACTGAACTAGAGGAATAGAGGTTATTTTACCAGCTGGTCTCGTGTATTTCATGGGAAGGAGAGGTCAAAGAAAAGAAGCAAGTGGGGCATCTAACCTTTGCTTCAAGCCTTGTTTCTGTGCCTGTGGCTGTTTTTTAGACCAGGAAAGTGATGAGAGTAGGAGAGAAGTAACAGTACGCACACAACAAGCCTCACCTCAAGCGCTTGTTTCTGTGCCTGTAGCTGTTCATCGCTGAGCTGTGGAGAGATTTGATGGGTCAGCAGAGAGTTGAATGTGCTCCTCAAGGTCGAGAGATGACCTGAGATCTCTTCTACATGCTGTTTGTATCGATCATGAGATCTCAACACATCTCTCAAATCTCTCTTCTGCTTCGATAGCTAAATACAATGTACAAGAAATGTTTTATGATACATTATCCATCAGGAATCATATAACTGACAAAAATATAACCGATAAAATATTTTATGTTTCAGAGAACGATTTAATATAACTAAGAAAGTAGTAAATATTCATGCTAAAAATTTGAATATATCATTTTTTTCAGTAAAAAATAAAAATAGCTAAGTTAATATAACGTCATGCATTAACTAGATAGATCTACATGCATATAATATTATGAAGTCATATTGAGACACACTCGGCACTCAAGCTTTAAGCAATCACTGTATCGATATCAATCACAATCACTAATTGATTGGTTAGAAACTCGACTGAAAGCATTTTAAGGTTAGATGCTAAACTATAAGCAAGCCACGTTAAATAGAGTAAATTTGACTAAAATAAGGTCAGAAATGAGAAAGCGTCACACTAGACCACAAACATGCACAAAGCTAATAACAATAATAAAACAATCATCTAGGGGTGAGTACACAAAACTATGACTTGGTAACACTGTTCTGGCAATGACCTGTAGTACACAAAACTATGACTTGGTAACACTGTTTCTGGCGCAACCACCAAAGACTTCTGCACTAACCTGACACACGCACAAACCCGTTCAGAGATCAATGGAGAGCTTTAACATGATACAAGCTTTCCATGGGTTCATCAAATGACAGGTTCATGGTACATATTCCTGAGGTGTCAGGCTAAACGCTTAAAGAGTTAATATGTAGTGACAAAACCTTAATACTACTAACATTCATATACATATAGTATAGCTAGAGGAATAGGAACAAGCTCTCTATGACCATTACAATAAACTGCACAATATTTGAGGGCTAGTGCAGCGTGGTATGTTATTTAATGGGCGTGACTAACAGTCGTTTGCTGTATGTGAGAATAACAGGGGCACGTGTGTTCTTATTGTGTATGTAATTTCACAATATGCCAGTGAGAGACGACCAATAAGTATGGTTTTTAGTAATATCTCCAGCAGAAGAATGAATACCTATTTGGAATCTTTAGAAAGTTATCCTTAACGAAAAATTAAGTTGAAAATAAAACGCTTAGTACGTTGCCATGGCAAACGTTTGTATACCCAGCAGAATACTAAATGGTAAAGTTGACTGTGAGATATGCTCTTGATCTTAAAATGCAATAGCCCTAAACAAATATACGAAATATTCATTATAGGACTTATCCGTGACCAGGCCTGGATGAAACAAATGCAAAACGACAAAGAGTTTAAGTAGTTACAACACTGTACATGGAAGACAACTAGTGTGAGAGAGAAAGAAACAGATAGATAGAGATAGAGAGAGATAGAGAGAAGGCAGCAGAGGTACAAGCAGAAGGACTATTAGCTATAAACCACAACACCCACATGCACGGAGAGCTATGACAGCCCTCAACAGTTACCTCTCTGTCATCTTCCTCGTCTACTTCAACAGCCAGCGAGTCAGTGTCATGTGATGACACATCCATAGCGTCATAGTAGTCAGTGTCAGGTTTAGCTGCTGACACATCCATAGCGTCATAGTAGCCAGTGTAAGGTTTAGCTGCTGACACATCCATAGCGTCATAGTAGTCAGTGTCAGGTTTAGCTGCTGACACATCCATAGCGTCATAGTAGTCAGTGGCGCAGCTGTCGCCGCTGTCAGAGTCAATCTCTAGCACATCAGGAGCCTGGGTTCCTTTATCTCCTCTCAACCATCCCTCCATCTCAACAGCCTGCAGGTCTGCCTCTTGTGCCTGCTCTCTGTCTGTCTGCGTACCTGTGCTTGTGCTTGTATTGAGAGCACGTGAAGTGATATCTCCAGTCACATCCAGCGACCTCAAGCCTCCTTCCTCATCACCCGCTTCATACAACTCCTCATCTTTATCCTTCAATCCATCAGAGGCAGGCATTAGATCATTACTCTCTCTCAGTCTCTCAGCATCACTGGACGGTGTCATCAGGTTTTCTACTGCGCCGCTGTGAACCTCAGCACCAGTGGAGGCGTCATTGGAGTCAGTCTGGACCTGTTCATCCACTGCTGTCGTATCATCAGTCTGAGTGGCCGAGCTGAGTACAGCAGAGTCCATGACTGTGGAACTGTCTGCCTGAGACCTCAACTGCTTGACTGAGGAGGTGATGTTGATTGGAAGAGGAGATGTTATATGCAGTCTATCTACAGCAGCTGAATCAATCACATCAGCTCTAACGTTAGCCACGTGCTCATGTGTTCCCTTCACTCCACTCTCACTCACACTTTCTACATCCACAACAACATCGTGCACCACAAGAGCTGGTTCAACTCTTCTTACAGTCTGTCCTGTTGTAGAGTCGTAATACTCATCAACATCTTCATCTGACAACTCTTCCTCATCTGAAATCTCCACAACATCTATATCATCATCGGATTCATCTTCCCTACTTTCTTTTCTTGCATCAGTGACATCATCTTTCATATCAGCTGATCCACTCGTTCTCCTACCCCTGTCTCTTTCAGCATCAGATGTGCTATCATCAACAGCATCACTATCTGGGTTAAGATTTTCTTCATCAGTCACCAGATGTCTCTTGTCTGGGTTAAGATCTTCTTCATCAGTCACCAGATGTCTCTCGTCTGGGTTAAGATCGTCTTCATCAGTCACCAGATGTCTCTCGTCAGCTGGAGTGTTATTGTAGGCGTCAGAGAAATAGTCCATCCTACCCTCACTCGCATCACTGAACCTCTCTTCCTCACTCTCCTCCGATACAATCCGAGTCTCATCACGTCCACTCACTGGAGCGGGGCTGACTAGTAGTGCTGGAGGAATTTCTTCATCACGAAATGTTGTCACATTGTCTTGCGCTGGAATCACATCCTCTTGCTTCAGCACAGAAATATCGTGGAGATTGGGCTGATCCCTAGGATCCTTATCCTCTATTGAAAGCTCTGAAATGTCATCTTCTTGCACATCAACCTTTTCCCCAGGTAGGGTGGAATAATCTACAGGCACAGCTTCATCAGTGGCTATGGAAGAGTCACCTTCACTCAACTCAACATCTACCTTTATTTGATCATCAGCAGGACAGACTACTTCAGTATGGAGCTCCTTATCCAGCTCTACAGGGAGATCCCTTGCGTTGGGTTGTCGTGGTAGGTCTTCATCGTTAGCCTGATCTTCAGCTGAAACAACATTTCCTTCAACTGAATCATCTGCTTTATCTCTACCAGTCAGCGACGATGATTCATCAGGAGATTTCTTGGAGTCATCGCGCTGTGGAAGAGCATCACCATCTCGCTCGGTTGTCACATCAATAGTCTCTCTACCACCTTCAGTCTCCTCACGCAAGAGGTTCATCTCAGTGTCTACTGAATCATTAAATGCCTCCGTCATTCCATCCGACACATCACTAAATCTATCCACATCTTTTTCCTCACTCCAAGCCCTCCCCACTGCCTCTGTCATTGTTCTCTCATCCTCTAGATTGAGTTTTATGTACTGATCAGAAGAGGATTCATCGAGATCATCCTCAGCCAGTCTCTCTATCACAGGCATCAACTCGTCTCTGTTCACCTCCGAGTCCTTCACTTCACCGACACCTCTGTGGTCACTGACAGCTCCTGAGCTCTCCACATCTTCTGACCTCTCGTGAGCATCACCTGATACATTGCTGTCATCTGGAATACTCTCGAAACCATTCTTATCAGCGCTCAGTGAGCTGACATCATCTACTGGGACATCCTCTTCCTCGCGAAAATCAGTCAGTGGCATATTTTCATTATCTTCATCAATGGCGGTCTCTTCAAATTTTTTGTTCTCAGTATCAGCAGGCAAACTGCCCTCAAAGTCGTCAAGTCTGTCATCAGAGTCACTGTTGACAGCGTGGTAGGTGTCAGCATCACTTTCGTCATCACTAATCTCAACAACATCTCTATTGTCATGAGAGGAGTGATCAGCGGACATATACGTATCATCGAATGTGTCATCGAACGTATCCTCAGTTGTATCCTCAGTTGTATCCCTGATATCAGTGGCAGCACTGTCAGAACTAACTACCTCATCAAATCCACTCGTGTAGTGCTCGATGTCATCCTCACTACAGGACAACTTGTCGTCACTGCTGTCACCCATGACATCACTGTCAGAGTCTTCCTCTCTTACCTCAAAGTCTGACTTAGAGATCCCACCTGTGTTCCCGATGTCCCTAAGGATAGGAAGAGGTGAAGCTTCACCTGTCGACTCAATTCCTTTCTCCTCCACTAGATCACGCGCAGCAGGATCACTCTCTTTCTTTACGATAGCTTTCACTTTAACATCGTCATCTGCGTCAAACGTCGATCCATCATCCACGCGGAAGTGTTCCGACGAGTCCGAATCTAAGAATTCTTCCTTTACGAGCACTTGTTGTTCATGACCTGCGTCTAGATTAGAGGTCAACTTACCACCAGCAGGGTCAAAAACGTCAGAGAATTCATCCACTGATTCATCATCACTAGTCACTCGTTCATCCTCACCACCTGATACACCACGAGTCAACACTTCTCTGAGTTCATCAGTCCTATTTGTGTGATCGTCTGGCCATTGATCAATGTTAGCATCATCCTCAGACTCTGAACACAGATTATCTTCATCATCCCAGTTACTGCTTCCGGTTTCATCGACCACTTCAGACTTTCTATCATCTAATTCCTCATAGTCTTCACTACCAGCAGGTGGAATTAGTGGCTCCTCCTCTTTTTCACCGGTTGTAGTGCCACCATCAGATTCAACTGTTTTTTGGTCCTCTATTCCATCATCTTTCATTTTATCTCTATACCCCTGAAGTTGATCTAAACGTTCAGTATCTTCATCGCAAACCGTTATATCCACGGGTCTACTAATTGACACCAGCCTATCCATCACTACAGAACTCTCATCAACATCCCGTATTTCCGGCTCGTTTATAGCAGGAGAAACTGGTTCAATAAAATCCTCTGACGTTTCAACTTCTTCAACTTTAATACCATCAGCAACAACATCACCAGGCTGCGCCACGCCTCCAATCTCTTCACTCGGAGGCTGTGTGTTATCCAATGTCCTAATGTCATCAGGCTTCTCTTCCCCAGGCCGATTAAACTGAACCACATCTACATCTAAAGGTCTATGTACATCCAGTGACTCATCTTGATGTACCGTTATATCGTCTACAGACACAACCTCAGAGCTGGGTTCATTTGTATCAGACCGCGCTACTCCGGCGTTTGACACAGAGTCATCTTCTCTTTCCTCGGTCTTGTTCATCAAATATCCACTCTCCATACCCTCTCTTGTGGTTTCATTCCCTCCAGGCAAGAGATTCGTATCATAAGGACACATCTCAGCCTGGTCTGCCACAACACGAGGACCAGCGTCACTGGCGTCATCATTGACTGATCGCACAATGACGTCACTCCGAGTCTCTTCCGCATTATCCTGATCCGCCTGTTCGTCTCCCAGGTCTCTGACTAAGCGAGGTCTGTTGATTACCACAGTCCTGTCATCTATCAATATTCTTGACTCTTGGCTTATTAGTTCCACCTCTTCAGGTTCAGAAGCCAGAGTCTCAACAAACTTTTCGTTGTCATAATCTCTAGCATCAGAATACTCTTCCTCGCTCTCACCACCAATGATTCCTACTTCTTCATCAGCAGTCAGATCTTGATCAGGTTCCTGGAATTCTTCCTGATAATCTTCATCATCAGAGTAATTATCTTTAGACTTCTTGATAAACTCTGCTTCACTCTGATGATCATTAAGTACTAAACCAGGAGCATCATCAATACCTTCTTGCAGGTCAATATTTCCTAACTTACTTTCATCATCATCTAGTGTTTCTGCATTATCATCTTGAGCTGCTGTATGATCAACTGCAGCTGCAGCATCATCACATACAGCCGCTGCAGCTGTTGAATCAAAGCCTGTAGAGGCTGGTGCTGCTGGTTGATTATCTGCCAGGTCCTCCGCCAATTGGTCAGCATCAGCCACTGTAAGAGGCTGCTTCAACTCGTCAGCTCTCGTATCATCTGCTGGTTTATTGAAATCTTCTGAGTCATCCTGATAGAACGTATCATCAGAGACATCCAGTGATCTCAGTGCATCGTTCTCTGTCACATCAACTGTCACATCACTGGTCTCTTTCTCTGTCGCCTCTATTTCATGATCTCCACAAATAATACTTTCATTATCTTCATTCACTGAGTATTCTGAAACTCCAAGACCATCAGTTCTCATATCAAGAGCTGGCTTATCATCCTCTACCGGCATATCATCATCTCCTACTCCAACAGATACAGCAACCTCCTCTCTATCAGCAGCAAGTTCAACACCATCGTCTTGCACTGGTGTAATAAAGTCACTGTCTGGAGTTTCATCGATGTTGTCTTGAGTGACTGCATCATGTACTTCATCCAGTCCAGTCATCCAGTCGCTCAGTGAACAAGGTCTACTGATGAGTATAGGACAGTCCATATGTACGGTTCCTGATTCCACTCTTCCAATCTCCATTACAACAGATTCAGGAGCTTCAGCTTCCACTAATGTATCCAAAGCTTCATTCTGCTCCTCGTCACGTATCGCCAGGGGTAAGGCAGTATTAACTGAAACATCTGCAGAAAGGTCTGACTTGTCTCCAGAAACATTCTCGTCAGTGTTTGAATCACCAGCTGGCTCTTCAGTGTCTGAGGCACCAGCCGTCAGTTCTCTTTCATCAACATCTTCAGAAAGCTCTGGATGTGTAGATGACTTTGGTCCTCGTGTGGATGGATCGTTGGCATCGGTGAAGATGAGATTATCAGAATGTGTTGTATCTTCAGTAAATGAATCAGCCATTCTTCCATCATTATCATCTTGCTTAGAGTCATGGAACTCTTCGTCACTCTCGTCACTAATGATTCCCCCATAACTGTCAACAGTTTGGTCCTGATCTAACTCCTTGAATTTACCCATATCATCATCTTCATCAGAGATTTCTTCTGCTAACCTCTCTACAATCGCTGCCGCCCTCTCATCACCAGGTTCTCCGCTGTCATCTTCAGAATGCTCCAAAGATTCATCCAGCACAGGATCGCTAACCTGTTCTCTATCAACATTCGAGTCAACGTCACGCTTGCTCGCAGGATCACTCGGGTCTGCAATGTTGTCTACCCGCTCTTCATCATCAGCGCCCACCAATGACGGTATTCTTAGTGTAACGGATTTATCCTCATCCACACAAGTTTCCATCTTACCATGGATTTCTACTACATCAACAGTCGGTGCCACAACTTCTGCAGAGTCATCCATTCTCTCTAACTCCTCATCCTTCATCTCTCTAGTACCAGACTGGTTGAAGTCATCTGCTGAGTCTTCATTACTAAGAGAAGATTGATCTCTTTCTTCAATACCGTCATCCTTATCCTCGTTTCTACCTTCACCTTCTACACCCTCTTCAAAACCAACAGGTATTGTTCTTTGATCATCCGATAGATTCTCCTCTGATTGGTTGACTGCAATATCTGTCAGAGGCTTATTAAACTCGTCAGTTCTCGTATCATCTGCTTGTTTATTCAAATCCTCCGAGTCATCCTGATAGAACGTATCATCAGAGACATCCAGTGTATCGTTCTCTGTCACATCAACTGTCACATGACTGGTCTCTTTCTCTGCCTTCTCTCTCTCATTTTCTCCACTAACAATACTTCTGTTGTCTTCATCGACAGAGTTTTGTGAAACTCCAAGATTATCTGTTCCCACATTAAGAGCTGCACAATCATCCCCTTGAGGCTTTTCATTGCCACTCGTAACAGACTCTTCTCTATCAGCTGCTAGCTCAAAATCCTCGTCAGGCACTGGTGGAACCTTATCACTACCTGGACGTTCATCGATGTTGTCTTGAGTGACAGCATCATGTACGTCATCCAGGTTGCTCAGTGAACAAGGTTTACTGATGAGTATAGGAGAGTCTAGATGTACAGTTCTTGATTCCATCCTTCCAATCTCCATTAACACAGATTCAGGAGCTTCAGCTTCCATTAATGTATCCAAAGTTTTACTCTGTTCCTCTTCACGTGACGTCAAGGGTAAGGGAGTATTAAATGAAAGATCTGGAGAAAGGTCTGACTTGTCAATATTAACATCCTTGTCGGAATTTAGATAAACAGTGTCCTCTTCAGTGTCTGAGACACCAGCCGTAAGTTCTCTGACATCAGCATCTTCAGAGAGCTCGGGATGTGTCGGTGACTTTGGTCTTCGTGTGTATGGATCGTCAGCATCGGTGAGGATGAGATTATCAGAGTTTGTTGTACCTCCAATAAATGAATCATCATAATCATCTTGTTTAGATTCATGAAATTCACCCTTACTCTCGTCACTAATGATTCTCTCATCACTGTCAACAGTATGGTCCTGATCTAAATCCTGAAAATCAACCATATCATCATCTTCATCAGAGATTTCTTCTGCTGACCTCTCACCAATCACTGACTCCCTCTCATCACCAGGTTTTCCACTGTCAACTTCAGCATGCTCGGAAACTTTCTCCAGTTCCTGATCGTTATCATCTTTTCCAGCAACACTTGAGTCAACTTCACGCTTCCTCGCAGCATCACTCAGGTCAGGAATGCTGTCCAACGTCTCTTCATCCCCTACCCTTACCACTGACGGTATTCTTAGGGTAACCGGTTTATCTTCCTCCACAGTTTCCTTCTTCTCTTGTATTTCTACTACATCAGCAATCGGCGCAACAATTTCCCTAAAGTTATCCGTTGACTCTAATTCCTCTTCCTCATTATATATCTCTCCAGTACCAGACTTTTTGAAGTCATTCGCCGAGTCTTTCTTCTCAGGAAATGATCGATCTCTTTCTTCAATACTTTCAAGCCTACCCTCGGTATTATGTTCATCTTTAATATCACCTTCAATATGAACAGACTGACTTTGCTCATCCAATAGAATCTCCTCTGATTGGTCGACTGCAATATCTCTCAGAGGCTGATTAAACTCGTCAGCTCTCGTATCATCTGCTGGTTTATTCAAATCCTCTGAGACATCCTGATAGAACATATCATCAGAGACATCCAGTGATCTCAGTGCATCGTTCTCTGTCACATCAACTGTCACATCACTGGTCTCTTTCTCCGTCGCCTCTATTTCATTATCTTCACTGACAATACTTCTGTTGTCTTCATCGACTGAGTATTCTGTAACTTCAAGATCATCGGTTCCCATATCAAGAGCTGCCCTATCATCCCCTTCAGGCTTTTCACTGTCACTCGTAACAGCCTCTTCTATATCAGCTGCTAGCTCAAAATCCTCGTCAGGCACTGGTGGAACTTTGTTACTACCTGGAGTTTCATCAATGTTGTCTTGAGTGACTGCATCATGTACTTCATCCAGGTCGCTCAGTGAACAAGGTCTACTGATGAGTAGAGGAGAGTCCAGATGTACGGTTCCTGATTCCACCCTTCCAATCTCCATTACAACGGATTCAGGAGCTTCAGCGTCCACTAATGTGTCCAAAGCTTCATTCTGCTCCTCGTCACGTATCACCAGGGGTAAGTGAGTATTAACTGAAACATCTGCAGAAAGGTCTGACTTGTCTCCAGAAACATTCTCGTCAGTGTTTGGATCAACAGCTGGCTCTTCAGTGTCTGAGGTACCAGCCGTCAGTTCTCTGTCATCTACATCTTCAGAGATTTCTGCATGAGTAGGTGACTTTGGTCTTATTGTGGATGGATCGTCAGCTTCGGTCACGATTTTATTATCAGGCATTGTTGTGTCTTCAGTAAATGAATCATCCACTCTTCCATTATTATCCTCCCGGTTAGATTCCTGGAACGCACCCTCACTCTCGTCACTAATGATTCTCCCATCATTGTCAACAGTTTGGTCCGGATCCAACTCCCTAAATTCAACCATATCATCATCTCCATCAGAGACTTCTTCTGTTGACCTCTCTACAATCGCTGCCTCCCTCGCAACACCAGATTCTCCGCTGTCAACTTCAACATGCTCGGAAACTTTCTCAAGCACAGGATCGCTAACCTGCGCTCTATCAACATTCGATTCAACGTCACGTTGGGTCACAGCATTACTCGGGTCTGCAATGTTGTCTACCCGCTCTTCTTCATCAGACCCCACCCCTGATGGTCTTCTTAGTCTAACGGGTTTATCCTCATTCACACAAGTTTCTATCTTATCTTGGATTTCTACTACATCAACAGTTGGTGCCACAGCTTCTGCAAAGTCATCGAATGCCTCTAACACCTCTTTCTTCATCTCTCTAGTACCAGACCTGTTTAAGTCATATGCTGAGTCTTCAATACTAAAAAAAGATGGATCTACTTCTTCAATAACTTCACACCTATCCTCATTTCTACCTGCACATTCTACACCCCCTTCAAAACCAACAGGTATTGTTCTTTGATCATCCGATGGATTCTCCTCTGATTGGTTGACTGCAATTTCTCTAGGAGGCTGATTATACTCGTCAGCTTTCATATCATCTGCTGGTTTATTGAAATCCTCTGAGACATCCTGATAGAACATATCATCAGAGACATCCAGTGATCTCAGTGCATCGTTCTCTGTCACATCAACTGTCACATCACTGGTCTCTTTCTCTGCCTTCTCAATCTCATTTTCTCCTTGCTCAATACTTTCATTCTCCTCATCAACTGAATAATCAGCCAATTCAGGATCAACGCTCTTCACTACCGTTGATTCATCATACTTTCCACGCTTATCATCATCTTCAATAGCATAACGAATACGCTCTTCTTCACTATCGGAGCGTTCAACAACTTCGTCTTCTAAAGATAAAACCTTATCACTTCCTGGAGTTTCATCGATGTTGTCCTGAAGGAATGCATCATCTACTTCATCCAGGTCGCTCAGTGAACAAGGTCTACTGATGAATATAGGAGAGTCGAGACGTACGGTACTTGATTCCACTCTTCCAATCTCCATTACAACAGATTCAGGAGCTTCAGCTTCCACTAATGTGTCCAAAGCTTCATTCTGCTCCTCGTCACGTATCACCAGGGGTAAGGGAGTATTAACTGAAACATCTGCAGAAAGGTCTGACTTGTCTCCAGAAACATTCTCGTCAGTGTTTGGATCAACAACTGGATCTTCAGTGTCTGAGGTACCAGCCGTCAGTTCTCTGTCATCCACATCTTCAGAGAGATCTGCCTGTGTAGGTGACTTTGGTCTTCGTGTGGATGGATCTTCAGCATCTGTTACGTTGAGATTATCAGAGTGTGTTGTATCTTCAGTAAATGTATCATCCAATCTTCCATTATTATCACCTTGTTGATGTTCATAGAACTTTCCCTCACTCTCGTCACCAGTGATTCCCACAACATTATCAGCAGGCTGGGTTTGATCAAACTTCTTCAATTCACCCATATCACGCACATGGTCAATAGAGATTTCTTCTGCCTCCCTCTCAACAATCGCTGCCTCCCTCTCATCACCAGGTTCTCCGCTGTCAGCTTCAGCATGCTCGGAAACTTTCTCCAGCACATGATCGCTAACCTGCTCTCTATCAACATTTGAGTCAACGTCACGTTGGGTCACAGCATCGCTCGGGTCTGCAATGTTGTTAAACTTCTCTTCATCATCAGCCTCCACCAATGACGGTATTCTTAGTGTAACCGGTTTATCCTCATCTATAAAAGTTTCTATCTTATCTTGGATTTCTACTACATCAACAGTCGGTGCAACAACTTCCATAATGTTATCCTGTTCCTTTAATTCTTCTTCCTCATTATAAATCTCTAAAGTACCAGACTGGTTGAAGTCATCCACCGAGTCTTTATTCCCAATAGAAGTTAGATCTCTTTCTTCAATATCTTCAAGCTTATTCTCAGTATTAAGTTCATCCTCAATATCACCTTCAATCTCGACGGATTTTCTTTGCTCATCCGATGGATTATCATTTGATTGGTCGACTGCAATATCTCTCAGAGGCTGATTAAACTCGCCAGCTCTCGTATCATCTGCTGATTTATTCAAATTCTCTGAGTCATCCTGATAGAACATATCATCAGAGACATTCAGTGATCTCAGTGCATCGTTCTCTGTCACATCAACTGTCACACTACTGGTCTCTTTCTCTGCCTTCTCTCTCTCAATTTCTCCTTTCTCAATACTTACTTTCTCCTCATCAACTCCAGGACTAACTTTTCCCATAGCAACAGCAGTCACATCATCCTCACCGTGCTCGTCTTCTATGATTAGAGAAACAACAGGGTTTTCTTTGTTTTCTACACCATATATCGGCTCTTTGTCAGCTACATCTTCATCGAAATGAGGACGTGTTGGTGATGAGGACGGATCTTTACTCTGGGAGGATTCATCTCCAGCATCTGATGTTATGGTATTAGCATACTTTGTTCTATCTTCAGCGGCTAATTCATTCAGTTCATCGTCATCTTCTCTCAGATCACATAAATCATTCATATTCTCATCATCCATAACTCTCTCATCATCCACATCAGTCCAATGCTGATCAGACGCCTTGAATGTAACCTTATCGTTGTCATCGGATCTAGATACTAGTGTTTTTCCAAATAACATGTCTTCACCTTCCCTTTCTTTGCCATCCCTTGTTTGTTGATCAAGACTTTCTTTTATATCTTCTACAGTGAAGATTTTGCTAACGTTGTCTGAATCATCAGTGACATTCACATGTTCAGTACGTTCAGTAAAAGCCGTAGTGGTCTCGCTAGCTGACGTCTCATTCTCGTCACCTTCAACTGTTGAAGAACCAATATCTTCAGATAGGTCTACAACGCTGGTAATGGTATCTTTCGAAATGATTGGTATTTCTTCTTCTTTGTTAGTTTCACTGTCGACAACGCTCACAGACTCTTGAGCAGATGGTATGCCATTTTTATTGTAACCTTTCTTTAAATCCAATCGTCCCAGATCTATCACACCAAATTTCTCATCGACATCATATTCTGATGATTCCGACTCATCGCTATCTGAGCCAGTCTTTCCTACATTCTCTAACATAGCGTTGGTAAGGGCTCCGCTAAGATCATCAGAGATTACTTGTCTGAGCTCCCCACGCAGCCCAGTGACTGTCTGTTTATCGTCCACACTCCTGTTCTCTCTATCTTCAATGCTCAAAGAGTCTACTGCAGGCTCGAAGACCGTTGTAGGTCTAGACATTGATACGCCATTGTCAAGACTCAATGCATCATCCTCTTCCTCAATTATCGCCACAATTACATCCATAGGAGCCGGTGTCTGCACTAGAATATCTTCTTCTGAATCATCCTCTGTGAGGTCTTTCAATTTCTTCTCTTCCGAACCTTCCATAATATCAACAGCACGTGCTTCAACATTGTCACTATCTTCCACTTTACTAGCTATAGTATCGACATCTTCTACATTAGCAAAATCTTCATCGGCGACAACAATATTTTCTGCAGTTGAATCCGTACTTGTTGCTTCATCATTGGTTTTAGACACATCCAGCCTCTCAGAATCCTCTATGTTTTCTACAACAACGGGTCTGACAATGTTAACAGGCCTCTCAGCTAATATAATCTTGTTTTCAAAGGGAATGATATCGATTATTTCATTCACAGGTGGTGATGTTTCCACATGTTCATCCAATACTTCGACTACTTTACCAGAGTCCGCTTTCTTTAAGCGATCTAAATCTAGAGATAAAGCAGAAGGTTCCTGCGAATAATAAGGACTGTCATCACTGCTTTTAGATTTTACATCATTCTGATTAATAGTGTCACTGACTTCAACTATAATATCGTCAGATGTCGATTCAAATTCTGAAATTCCATCATTGTTCTTTGCTCGAATATCGACATTATTACCAAGCTCATCTTCTTTTCTACTTACTGACAAACCTTCTTCAAGCCGATAATTTGTATTGACTTCAGAGTTCTCCTCGTCAACACTATCTGGCTCATCTATCTTTCTGTCACCAAGGACGACTGCTTCACTTTCAATATTCCAAAGGTCTTCACAACCAGGATTAACTAGTTTTTCTCTTTCTTCACGAAGCTCATCACCAACTACAACACTCTTATCTGGCTTAGAATCAGCACCAGAGGTCACTTGATCAACAACACAAGGTTTGTCCAACACAATGGACTCCTCCTCTATGCTTACAACATCACGAGCAACCTTTACCACCGCATCCACAGGCCCAAAGATCTCCAACTCATTCTCAGTACTCTCTGCCGTGTACTCTGCAAAACCATGTTCATCATTTAAATTTGTGGCTTTCAGAGAACCTATTGTAGTATCTACGTTTATTCCGTCTTCAGCTATTTCTGTAATGATACCCGGCAATTCTTCACTATTTGCAGTGGTGTTTGTCATTTCAGCATTATCTAAACTGGATGAGCTTTCATTTATCTTAGAATCTAGTTCAGGTTTTGGGCTGATATCAATTGTGTCATCTATATCTATATCTACGATATTAGGCGTCATCTTTCTAATCAGCTCTGACTCTGGTGCCTGCACTACACCAGAACAAGAATCTTCAATAATATCTTCATTACTCGTGGTTTCCATTAACTCATCTTCACTTCTGTTGTTATCTCTTGCATCAAAACGTTCTTTAATCAATTCTTCAACGCCGATGTTTTGCGTATCATAGGAGTTTTGACTGTCTATGTCATACATGTTGAAGGACTCCCCGTGCAGCAGCGGTGGGAAATCTCGTACAGGTCTCGCTACCTGCACCACGATGCTTGAAGAGCCCGTGGACACTGGACTGCCTGGAATGCCAGATCCTTCCTTCAGCCGCTCAGCCTCGTCATCCTCAGAGACAACCTGATCTCTCTCAACCTTTCTCTCATCAGCGAGATTGTCATTTGTTTCATTGCTTACATCTGGAACGCCAGTCTCATCGCTCAGATCTCCTGGTGAATGCGCAGATAATCTCTTCCCATCAGTGATGGCACTCTCGTCTGAGTCCTGCAACAAATCCAGATCAGCTTCAGTTGACCTCATTCCACCAAGCTCAAAGTTGTCCTGTTCCTCATCTCTTAAAGACAGTTCAACAGAGCCTGGAGCTCCGCACCCATCACCTCCCATTCCTGATTCTCTGTCATACACTGGGAACTCACCGCCAGCTGAACCAGGCTGCTGGACTTGGTCAACATCACCTGGAAAATCTTCAGCACTAAGATGTTTTTGTACTTCAGTATCCGATCCTTCTTTTTCTACATCATCGCTAACTTTAGCGAAGTCGAGATTTTGTGAGAGGGAACTACTTAGATGAGTATTAGAATTCTCATTATTAACCTGAGACAGTGTGATAAGATCTTTATCAGTGGTAATCCTAACGTCTAGACACTCATTCTCAGTAGAGTCTTTAAAGCTATCGGAAATATTGCGTGGTATATCTGCACTCTCTGAAGTGCTCTGTGGTAACTCTGCACTCGCTGAAGTGCTGTGTGGTAACTCTTCATTATCGTGTAACCGGTCTGTATCATCTGTGGGTAGGAGAACACGAATGGAGTCAGGCTGGTTGATTGATAAGCTGACATCGTCAGCTTCACTGTTATCTATCACTGACACGTCATCAGTAGAGTGAATGACAGCAGGAGGGTGTAGAGCTAGTGGGTCCGCCTCTCTGCCTATAGTGAATATATCAGTCCTCAACCACAGAGGCTCCGCCCTCCTGTCATCATCCACGTCAATCACAGCCAGCTGATCAAACTCTGGCTCCACCTCCTTGTCACCAATCTGCACTGAGTGAGGAGGTTCTTCAGGCAGCAGGCGGATGCTCAGAGTCACCTGAACTCTGCTTCTCTCTCGCCTCGCTCTACGCAGCTGAACATTCTCAACACCTGGCCACGCCTCCTGACAGAGCTCAAGCTCCGCCCCACAGCCCCGCTCTACCTCAGCTCTGCTCAGCCTCAGCGTGGCTCGACGTGAGGGTCTGATGGGCCTACACAGGTTCTCAGTGGCGGGGCAGCCTGGGTACATTCTGTGCACCTCTTCCTCTTCCATCATCAACTCTCTCTCCATTGTCCATATACTCGCTCTCTTAACCACCTGTCTACTCTCAATCCTCTCTCCTATCTCTGCCTGTCTCACTGTGTGACAGGCTGGACTGAACTCTATGTCTTGCTCGAGCCACTCGACTACTGTAACTGCCTCCTCTGTGTCTACAATCAACAACCTCTCAGGATCTTCCGCTAGAGCCCAGGATGTGACCGAGTATCCGTCAACAGTCCAGTCAAAGTCACGTGCAGCGTCAGTCGTACGTCTAAATGTATCGCTCGATGTCTTTCGAATCTGAAATAAACATTTCAAGCATCTCAGTATAATCAGCCAATCATTGCTTTATAATCAAGATAATCGTTGAACTACAGATTTAAGATTTAGTATATAAAGTTAAGCGCTGCAGCTGAGGCCAGAGAAAAACTTCTAGAGTAGAAAATTCTACATTGATGAGAACATCTAGACCTGAAGATTGAACATCAAGAAACTATAGGCTACAGGTTGACATCAAGTAAACTAAACTAAACATAAGACACCCTCAGCAAATATGTTGATTAAATTATATTTCTTCTGTTTCAAACAACTCTTTTCAACGTTAACACCTTTTTTAAACAACAATTGTACCAGGCTGTACTATAGAAATCATGAAGCCTTACAGTAAAATCTTTCAAAACAATGATCTTACAGCTAAACAGTCATGCAAAATTCTAATTCTCCCAAATTTTAAAAGCAGTAAATATTTAGCTATCAACCCAATCAGCATTGACAAAACTCACCAGATATAAACCCCAATGAATTTATATGTCTCGTTATTTCCGCTTTTATCTTCAAACTTTATCAATAATTTCTCTAAATAGAATTGGTTCTACATTCTACAGATCTCAAATATATATGAACAAATTAGCACAATCGGAAAGAGAATTATTTACACTTAGTGGAACAGCAAAAAATCAATCAATCAATCAATTAATCAATCAACTATTAAAGATTTAACGACCGGCTAAATCTGACAAGAGGATGTCAGGGAAGTCTAATGCTATCTAGTCTAATGCTATCTAATCCAATGCTATCTAGTCTAATGCTATCTACTCTAATGCCATCTAGACTAATGCTATCTAGTCTAATGCTATCTAGTCTAATGCTATCTAGTCTAATGCTATCTAGTCTAATGCTATCTAGTCTAATGCTATCTAGTCTAAGCTATCTAGTCTAATGCTATCTAGTCAAAGCTATCTAGTTTAATGCTATCTAGTCTAATGCTATCTAGTCTAATGCTATCTAGTCTAACGCTATCTAGTCTACTGCTATCTAGTCTAATGCTATCTAGTCTGATGCTGTATAAGTCCTGACAGTAGCATGTAACGATCCGGTGTCATTACATACGAATACTCTACACACATAACAGCAATAAGAATCTAAAGGTCGACACATAATCAGAGGGACTAGCAAGAGAACAGAGAGATACACATAGCAGTACAAGTGCGGCACAGCTGCTCTGTCAATCATACCTGCTGCTGTACTATCTCAGGCTGCAGCTGTTCAGATGACACAGCAGCAGCACAGCTGTTATCCAGAAGTTGTCTAATATCACCTATGAGCTGACCAGCAGCTACCAGCTGCTGGTCACTATCTACCACAGCTAACCTCAGCTGCTCTCTCTCCAGCAGCTGCTTGTCTCGAAGCAGACTGCGCAGCTGTTTGTCACGTGACACACTTTCTTGCAGCAGCTCCTGCAACAAAATCGTACAAACAAACAAATTGTAAAAAATAGGAGCTTATTGTTTGTCGATAAATAAATTTATAATTATATAAATAAGTGATACATTTCACTAAGTAAATTTTAATAAATAATATAATCATAGCCATTAAAACAGTGAAAAAGACAAGACATAAAAAAACAGCAATCAATCTAATACACAATCAACGATAAGATCCAATGAATAAGAGCTCAGTTCAAAGTGCACCAGAAGTTCTCTAATGTTGTTAGTTTATGCCTAGGATCCACACAGTCGATGAGCACATACCTTTAGCTGTGCGAGTGTATCAGGTTTAGCAGGATCTAAAGACACCAGAGACAGTTGACAGTTCTTAATCCAATCAACTTCTCTCTGTAGATCAGACTTAATCCTCGACCAGTCAGTTAATCCATTCACTAATCCATTGAGATAATCCTCGCTATATGACTTATACTCCTCTACCACTCTCTTCACCGACTCAACTCTCTTCTCTATCTCGCTCTCTCCTCTCAGCTCTCTCAGTCGGGCAGACAATTGATCAAGTTGAGTCAACGAATAGTCAATCTCTATCCAGTTCTCGCTATCTCTACACTCCTGAAAAGATTAATCAATCAATCAGTAAATTAATAGAGTATCTAATGACATTGTTTACAAATTACAAAATTTTAGTAAGACGTCAGAGACCTGACACAGTGGTCAGAAAGTTATAAACATTAACAAGTCTTTAATTTAATCGAATATTAAACTGTAAAATGCACTATAGTGATCTGCACAACTATGTCGATATCTACCACGTTTTTAAATACAAAATGTTTAAACCGTTAGGTAATTTAGTTATTTTCCGTAACCAATCCTGTGAATGTCCGAGATTTTACTGTCAGATCAGCGCGGCCGGGAATCGAACCCACAAGAGTTCAATTCACATCAGGATCTGTCATTTAAAACTTCATGACGTTGCTTGACGCTCTAACTGCTTGGCTATTGAGACATTCTTTTTTTCTATAAATGAATGGCGGATGAATTCAAATTAAACCTTGCGTCAGCTCGGGGGGGGGGGGGGGCCCGTGTAGAGGCCGAGATAAATGTCAGCATATCAGCCTATGACTCAACTCAAATAGTCGTACAATGGGCTGATCTCTGATCAGATAAATGATCAACACACCGCGATGTGATTCTATTTGCTCTACACAACAAAACCGGATTACTCCAATCTGATGATAAATCTATAAAGTCAACCACGAACAATTGTTGCTCCATCCTCTAATCATAAACAAGAGAGACAACTCTATATGAGGTCATCGCCCTGTGCAGCTACTCTATCCAGCTGACTGCAGTGTTTACATAGTATTGTCACGTGATAGAATTCAATTGAACTCCTCGAGACGTTCCTGTACACACGGCTTAAGAAGTTCTGAATGATAACGAAAATAACGTTCAATCCAATACAACAAGCCAAGCCAATCCAACAAGCCAAGCCGAGCTGTTAATCATTTAAAGAATGAAAGTAACTTTAACGTTAAACGTGATAGCGCTCGTGTCTCTATAAATACAGAGAAAGACAGTAACCCGTTGTAACTGATTAGCGTACTATATAGTAACCGGGTTCTGCTTAAATCAATTATTCTTATTCTCGTATGAAAACGATAATAATACAGCGTGATTACGGATTACGCTACGCTACGCAATATACTCAGCTCGTATACTATTATACACAGCGGTAGCTATAAAATGATAGCTAGACTACATGTGTGCTATATAACGATAGCTAGGCTGCATATGTACTATTTAATGATAGCCAGCCTGTACTATTCTATATAATGATATGGCTGGCTCAGCATGTGTACTCTGCTATAGAACGGTAGCTAGCCTGGCTCGTGTGTTAATTCATTGTGCGCCTGTCAGCAACTATTAGCTCCTAGGCCTCCCAGTGCTGGGGCTTCCTTCAACTCTAAACCTGTCGTTAGGGCTTTAGCTATACGCCGAGCTCCTTCAAGAGCCAAGAAGTAATTAAAATGCAGTACAATTTACCATCATTTGCCTTTTTATTGCGATATTTTCTTATGTCTCAGCGTCTCTCTGTTTCTCCCTCTCTCTCTCTCTCTCTCTTCCTTTATATCTCTCTTTCCCCTCCATTTCTCTCTCTCTCTTTCTCTCCCTCTCCCTCTCCCTCTCTCTCTCTCTCTCTCTCTCTCTCTCTTCATAAACCAGTGACCTGTGACCTCATTCAATGTAAACACAGACAGAGAGTCACTCAACCAATGAGCAGCAGCCCTCAGACGATGCACATCACTTTAATACATCGCTACTAGCTCCTATCAACGTTACGTTACAATCAATCAATCAGAATTTAACGTCAGGTTTCTCCCAATAAGACAATCACTCGCCATTTTTGTCTGTGAGTTCTGATTACCGAAGTGACGTAATAAATATAAAATAATTTTGCGAAGAAAACCTGACCTCGATGCACTAAACCTGCTACATACCTTAAAACATGCTCACTTTCATTGATTACACAACCCCTATCTATCTCTCTCTCTCTCTCTTTCTCTCTCTCTCTCTCTCTCTCTCACACACACACACACACACACACACACACACAAACTATCCTACACAGTTGCACTTACACATAAACTCAATCTCTTACACACGCAATTTCTCGATCTCTCAATCATGTATTTCTATCACTCTCACTCTCTCTTTCTCACTCTATCTATCTATCTCTCTCTCTCTGTCTGTCTCTCTCTCTCTCTCTCTCTCTCTCTCTCTCTCTCTCTCTCTCTCTCTCTCTCTGTCTCTCTTCTCTAGCAGCTATTCAATCTCTGCTAGCGAGTGTTACTCAAGATTACGCTATTGCATTGAGCATGAAACTCAACAAACAAACAATAACCACACATACACACACACACGTACAGACACGTACAGACAGGTACACACAGGCACTGACACGTACACACAGGCACTGACACGTAGACAGGTACACACAGGTACACACAGGTACATACAGGCACTGACAGGTACTACTGCACATACACGCTACATAACCACGCCGGTCTATCAGAAAAGGTAAACAAATCAATAGACTTCAGCTAAGCCTCATGATTCCAAGTTCTGATATTTAATAGAATTTAATGTTCTCAACTAATCCAGGTCACTATCGTTGAGCTACGTCCCTATGTATAGAGGTCGTGTATCTCTCAGATAATATCTCTCAGACATTATCTCTCAGACAATATCTCTCAGATAATATCTCTCAGATAATATCTCTCAGATAATATCTCTCAGATAATATCTCTCAGATAGTATCTCTCGGATAGTATCTCTCAGATAATATCTCTCAGATAGTATCTCTCAGACAATATCTCTCAGACAATATCTCTCAGATAGTATCTCTCAGATAATATCTCCCAGATAATATCTCTCAGATAATATCTCTCAGATAGTAAAAAGCTGGTAAAGCTAAGGTTAACGTCAGTTTCCTCACTCGAAAGCGATGTCAGTGACGGGTGAGCCCAGGATTTAAACCCGCACCTACTGATCCGAGCATCTTACCGACTTCGCCACTGACTCCAGCCAGTATCTCTCAGACAATATCTCTCAGACAATATCTCTCAGACAATATCTCTCAGACAATATCTCTCATATAATATCTCTCAGATAGTATCTCTCAGATAGTATCTCTCAGATAGTATCTCTCAGATAGTATCTCTCAGATAGTATCTCTCAGACAATATTTCTCAGACAATATCTCTCAGACAATATCTCTCAGATAGTATCTCTCAGATAATATCTCTCAGATAATATCTCTCAGGCTGGAGCCAGTGGCGATGTCGGTAAGATACTCAACCACGGCTCAGTATGTGCGGGGTTCAAATCTTGGGATCGCCCGTCACTGACATCGCTTTCGAGCGAGAATACTGACGTTAACATCAGCTTTACCAGCTTTTTTCAGATATTATCTCTTGCTGTAAATAGACGTAAAAAGTATCTCATTACATCAGACAGATTCGTGTTACCTGTATGAACAGTTGTAGCTGCTCCAAGTTCTCAAATCTCTTCTCTCTCAAATTTCTTCTCTCTCTCTCCACCTGCTCCTCTACACACAGAACTTTCTCACTGATCTCTGACTGCAGGAGTTGTTCTGTGTCTAGCTGATCAATCATTCCTGCAGCTTGTTCAATCAATTGATTGATTTGTTGAGAGAGATCGCTTGCTCGCTGTAACTCAGAGATCGATAGATCAGAGGAGGACAGCTCAAGCAATATGGCGGCTCTGTATTCAGCGGCCTGGTCAATTGTGTTCTGTAATCATCAGCAGTACTGACAGCTTACAATCTCGTACACCGCCTAATGGCAGATCCAGTGTATGTTAGAATTAAGCATTAGTACAACCACACCATGTTGTATCGCTCAATAGAGAGCACACAATGGATACTCAAGTCAATCACTTCACAAACGTCCCGTTTTCACCACTCTCGCGCCTTTGCATTGCGTAACGTTTTAATAGTTTACCATTGGCTTCCTAAATACTAATGTAATTCTACTACGACAGAATAAGTCCAGCTTAGGTGTGGCTCTATTCTTACTGTCCCTATTGACTCCATAAACACATCTAACACACCATTCGTGGACATCTTTTATTTAAAACTGTAAACACTTCAAGTCGATCTTCTTCTACAGTTACATTAGCACAACGATTTAATATTTTTATCTTTATTTCACGTAGCAGAAGAACAAAACTAGAGCATCAGTCATCCACTGAGACGTACCTTTATCTGTCTTGAGGCAGCAGCTAGGCAGCTGTGAGGTAATTTTATCTTCTGCAACAGCTCCTGTTGTCTAGGCAACCACTGCTCTACTGTATCTATTAGCTGTAAGCAGCTGCTTCTCTTCAGATCAGGCAGCTGTGAGTTCAGCTGAGCCAACAGCTCAGCAGCTGATGCTCTCACTTCTTCCAGCTCACCAGCAGCTGCTGGATGTTTATGAAGCAGCTGCTCACACTCTGATATCCTAGCTACCACTCCTTCTCTCAACATCTAAACAACAACAGCAACATAACATCATAACCAGCACAAACCAGTTCATTCTAGCTACCACTCCTTCTCTCAACATCTAAACAGCAACAACAACATCAACAACAAAACATTATAACCAGTAAAAACCAGTTCAGTATGGCTACCACTCCTTCTCTCAACATCTAAACAGCAACAACAACATCAACAACAAAACATTATAACCAGTAAAAACCAGTTCAGTATGGCTACCACTCCTTCTCTCAACATCTAAACAGCAACAACAACATCAACAACAAAACATTATAACCAGTAAAAACCAGTTCAGTATGGCTACCACTCCTTCTCTCAACATCTAAACAGCAACAACAATATCAACAACAAAACATTATAACCAGTAAAAACCAGTTCAGTATGGCTACCACTCCTTCTCTCAACATCTAAACAACAACAACAACATCAACAACAAAACATTATAACCAGTACAAACCAGTTCATTAAGGCTACCACTCCTTCTCTCAACATCTAAACAACAACAACAACATCAACAACAAAACATTATAACCAGTACAAATCAGTTTATTTTGGCTATCATTCTTTCTCTCAACATGTAAACAACAGCAAAAACAACAACATTATAACCAGTACCAACCAGTTCATTCTGGCTGCTACTCTTTTTCTCAACATCTAAACAACAACAACAACAACAACAGAGCTCTAATCAGTGTTAATCAGTCACAGCTGATTGATCTTGATGAAGCGCTTGGTCTTAGGCAGAAAGCGATGATGTGACATCACACTCTGCTAGTGCTCAATGTTGTCACGGACGACAGTAGCTCTCTAGTTGTTGTTAAGTAATTAACAGACAGTGTTTGTCTACCTCACACTGTTGAATGGACAGAGAAGAGTTGGTGAGCTGAGCTTGATGTTGAACCCAGAGCCTCAAGGTCTCAAGTCTAACTGCTACACCACGCCTCTCAGTCAACTCAGTGTCACAGATCTCCAGGTCCCCCCTCAACACTCGCTCTAGTCTACACACACACACATGTTTACTTACACATGTGTACACATAGCATGTTTACACGTGTGTACACATAGCATACTTACACATGTGTACACATAGCATACTTACACATGTGTACACATAGAATACTTACACATGTGGAGAATTAACATGTGATACTTTATTACTCTTCCGTGCCAACTGAAGTGAAGTAGTGCAGGGAGTGCTACATCTATTAAATATAAAATTAAAAATTTATGCATTCAATTTAATTTTTAAATCAATTGCTGAACGAATGAATCTGCACAGAGTTACGCATTCAAGAAAGACACACATTTACATAATTTCAAAATACAGATAAATTACAGAAAAAATCTGATGTAGAGCTTTAGGCCCTCTTTGTATAAGAATCTATATCCAATGTTATTCAGCCTTGCGGCAGGTCCAAGGGACATATTCCTACTCAGAGTCTTATTACTCGCTCTTTAAGAGCACTCCCCAGACCTACCAGTTAATCCCTCCACAAGAGGCTATACTTTACCTATTCTTTCTACAGCCTATAACTTAGGAATTATGGTTTCAGACGTGGTTTCCCGTTGCCTTCGTCAGTTCTGGCTCAATCGCCTCATATACTAAACAGGCTGTAAACGGTTGGTCAATTCAGTGATCCGGACACAACAGAGGAATGAGGATGAAATAATTTAGACTTACTCTTCAACTTCGTTTTGTAGCTGCTTCAGTTCCTCATTAATTCCTTCCTCATTAGTAGCTGCAGCTGCATCACTAGCTGTAGCAGCTGCATCACTAGCTGTAGCAGCTGAGTCACTAGCTGTGGCAGCTGAGTCTCTAGCTGTAGCAGCTGAGTCAGAAGCTGTGAGTGAGGATGCGAGCAGCTTGTTAGCAGTTGTCTTGATTGACAGGAGGCGTGGTCTCACAGAGCTGCTCAGACTCTGACAGCGGTTCTATACAACAGCAGTGAGCAACAGCAACATTAACAAAACAACAATAACATTAACAACAACAACAGCAACAACAACACTCAGCAATCACATCATAATTTTAATAAAGTACTTAAGAGACCAGCATTCTGTAGACATTTGCACTAAAGTGTTACCTTCACGAGCTCAGAAGAAACAACCAGCTTACCATCACTGCACTATTCTCCTTCATCAGCTGACTACCAACAACAGTAGCTTCAGCATTAATTGATTGATTGATTGATTAATCAATTTATAGATTTCTATTGATTATTAGTTCATGATCAGATATCAATACAAGCCTACCCTGAGATCCAGTAGTCTTGCTTCCAGAGCCTCTGTCTCCATAGTAATCACTGCGCCACTAGGCTGTCGTATCCATAGCGACGCCATGCTTTCTCTCAGTGACGTCACATGGTCGTCATAGCTACGGCGGGCTTCCATATGTTCCTGGTTACCATTAGTTACCACACTCAACAAATGTTTAGCATTGCAACATCAGGTAAAGTACGAGATTGTAACGACTGGCCGAGAGAAGAAAGGTTTATTTTTAGTCATAATTAACGCTTTATAATTAAAAGAAACATCACTGTTTAAAAATAATCAATCGATCATGAAAGAGTTTATCATAAAAATCATTTTTAGGCATCTAACCAGGTAAGAGCCAATGAGGAGAGATGTTGGATCTTCCTAGGAGAGGCTCGGATAAACAAGAATTAACTTTATATTATGAACACTGATGAATACTGATGAACACTGATGAACACTGATGAACACTGATGAACCGATGAACACAGATGAACAATGATGAATACTGATGAATACTGATGAGCACTGATGAACACTAATGAACACTGATGAATACTAATGGACACTGATGAATACTGATGAACACTGATGAATACTGATGAACATTGATGAATACTGATGAACACTGATGAATATAGATGAATATTGATGCGCTACGCAATGAAAACATAGCGAGGTAATCCTGATGCAGTTCTTTGCACTGTTTCTACTCCTGCACTTCGTATAGATCAAGAGAGATGGATGATGCACACAAGAATAGACAAAGCAATGTAAAACCTCTACGTCATAGGCTAATCTTAAAACATGACGGATGGGTATGTTTCTCATTTAATGTAATAAATCAATGCAAACACTGTATAAGTGGACCAACACTGTAGCTATGAAGTCAAGCTGTTAGCATACGTTCACTGAAGCCGAATCGTTTAGCGATTGATATACGAAGCCATATAAAAACAAGCAGAAAATTACGACTAAGAATAACTATGCGATAAAATATGTTAGCATGAAATCAGAAAATGATATTAAATCAAAAGAAGAACTCATCATTAATTAATAGAATCAAATCAAATCAATAGAGTAACATTCAATTGAGTAGCATAAGAAAGAGAGGCTATTTGATTTAGTTAACAATTTAATGAGTCTACAATTAATCAGCATTAAATATACATGTAGATAATAAAAGACGACTCTACACTACTATCACGTCACTCAGAGTGAACTATGCACAAAAGATTGCTGTATTATACACATGTAGTGCAATCAACTATTAAATTATTTACATTTTAGCTAACTGAATTAAGTAACTAACCGATTTAATCCATAATTTTAAGCTAAGAAGCTTATCATCTTAGCAATTCATAAATATTTAAATATTTAAATAACTCTTTCAATTTGTCTAAAAATAAACGGAGTAAGAACACAACCTAATGCTTAATATTGCCAATTCGACAACTGTCTAAATAAAACCCATCCAGTGAGGCAGTTAAATAAAATCTAACCGTCAGTAAACACCCCTAAAACTGATGTAAAATTAATTTATAAATCGGTACGAGCACAGATTGATAGATCGCATATTCTACTAGATAGTCGATTAATTAATTTAGTTCACGAGGTTTGGTCCAGTAATTATTAGACCTATACGTGAAGCACGTGACTCGATGCTATCAACTCTAATACAGCAGCTAGGCTACCCACAATACCACAATACTAAACTTCTCACTTACTCTCGGCTGCTATTTAACACATCACGTCTTTTATGTCGGCAAACTTTAGCCTAGTGAAGAAAATATGAGCCTAGATAAGCTAATCACAAAAATAGCACTCAACCACATTTTATCAATTATTATCCAATAGAAAACGTTTTTCTACAAACTGTAATAAATAAAATATAATTAACAAATTGTGGACTTAAGTAGAAGGATTTGATCCTAAAAGTTTTACACGAGTGAAACGTAAGCAGCACACGAGCACATGGGTTAACAACAACAACAACAGAAGACTTGCCAGCAGCGTGAGATGTTTATCATCAGCCTCTGAGCTAAGTGTGAGAAGTCTGTCGCTAGCCTCTGTGAGACAGTTCTGTATGTAGTCAGCGCTTGATCTGTTAGCAGAACTCATTAGATCCTGACCAAGCTCCTTCAACTCTGCCATCACTCCACCCAACTCCTTCAGTCCTTCCTGAAACTCCTGATCAATCAATCAATCAATCAATCAATCAATTGTAGATCATCGATTCGATCATCAATCAATCAATTAACCAATAAAACAAATTAAATTCTAAGAATGAAAACACAGCGACTTTCAGACAATGGTAGCAAATATCAAATCTTGACTGTATTCCAGTCCGGTGAAGGCTCTGGAAAACGATCTCAACATTAGAATTAGATATTGATCGTTTTACAAACGATTCCTCTTTAAAGTTACTCTCAAATTATAAATCTCATGCGATGTTTTACTACCACTCGGTGCTTTATTCATGAATACAAACAATGTTAGCTTTGCTCTCATCTACAATCAATGGCAAGGTGGCACAAGTGGACGACCTTCACCTTCAAAGAGACCTTGAGCTCCAGACTGGCAGGAGCTATACTTAGCCAGGGGCACGTAAAACCTAGTCGAGTACACTTGCTCGTATACACTTGCTCGTGGTCGTGTACACTTGCTCGTGTACACTTGCTCGTGTACACTTGGTCGTGTACACTTGCTTGTGTCAGGCCGCAGATTAGACGACCTCGTGACTGCACTTCCTCTGAAGTCCCCTCGGTGTCGAGGCATAAAATAAAATCTAACGTATTTAGAGAATTGACCTCATTTACGTCACACAACAAACTTAACAACAACAACACTTGAAGACCTGAATAGCAGCCACTCCTTCTGTCTCTCTCTCTCCAGTGCCTCTGCTTGTATGTCTTGTACCACTGGTTGTATGTGTGGAGCGCCATTGTTCCTCCTCTATGTCCAACAGGGCGTTCAGCTCTGCGTGCTTACTCTATGACATATCATTAAAGCGTCGGCCATGATTACATCTAAAACTATGGAGTAAAAAAATTAAATGCATTAGGAAAATGTTTGTTGCAAAAAGAATACAGCATTCAAGAGATAACAGCAAGAATTGAGCATGGAATCAAAGACCAGTTTTAATTTAACCACACCCACTTCACACCTGTAACCACACCTCTACACCAGTAACCACACCTCTACACACCTGTAACCACACCTCTACACCTGTAGCCACACCTCTACACCTGTAGCCACATCTCTACACCCTGTAGCCACACCTCTACACCTGTAGCCACACCTCTACACCTGTAGCCACATCTCTACACCCTGTAGCCACACCTCTACACCTGTAGCCACACCTCTACACCTGTAGCCACATCTCTACACCCTGTAGCACCTATAACCACACCTCTACACCAGTAACCACACCTCTACACCTGTAGCCACACCTCTACACCTGTAGCCGCACCTCTACACCTGTAGCCACACCTCTACACCAGTAACCACACCTCTACACCTGTAACCACACCTCTACACCTGTAACCACACCTCTACACCTGTAACCACACCTCTACACATCTATAACCACACCTCTACACACCTGTAGCCACACCTCTACACCTGTAGCCACACCTCAACACCTGTAGTACACTAATGTCAGTAGATACATACAACAGTAGATCTCACCGTGAACTCTGTCCAGCGCCGTGAGCTTGTATTAAGCACTTGCTGTCTCTCGGCTGCTCTGCTCAGCACGTCAATCATTCTCTCTCTCAAAGCAGCCACGCCCAGTGCCACAGTGACGCTGTCGTTAGAGTCGAGTGAGTCGGTCAGTCTGTCAGCCACTAGCTCCGCCTCCTCCATACGTGCCTCGTACACCCCTGAGTCATTGAACACCGTCTAAAGAGAATAACATAAAGAGAATAACAAGCCAGTTATCAGAGATATTACATGAGAATAACAAGCCAGTTATTAGAGATATAACAAAATAATAACATGCAGTTATCAGAGATATAACAATAGAATAACAAGCGACTCATCAGATATATTACATGAGAATAAAAAGCGAGTTGTAAGACAGAGATAACATGAGAATAACAAGCGAGTTATCAGAGAAATAACAAATAAACCCTATAAAGAGAATAACAAGCCAGATAGCAGAGATATATTAACCTGATGTAGAGCAAGCTGCCGATCGACTATCTCGTAGTCCACACCATTGTAGTCAGTCTTAACGTTAAGCTCTGCAGCGCTCAACCAGTCACTGATGGCTCCATATAGAGCTTTGTACTCGCTCCTATCATCCCTCTCCCTCTCCAATCTCTCTCTTTCCTCTCTCACTCTCTCTTCTATCTCATCCCTCAGTCTCTTCAACTCCTGTTCTAGACCAATCAGATCACTCGATATATCCACAGGCCTCTTCTCTCCACCAATCCCATGACTCGACACATCCTGCTTGTAAGCAACCAGCCTATCAGAGGCGTCGTTATATCTGCGCTGAACTTTGCTCCACAGCTGATTGACTCTGGCTAGCTCTTGTTCCACGCTCTCTCGCTCTATAGGAAGAGTTCTACATGCAGACAGCGCGACTTTCCACTGCCTCAATGCCTCCTGGCACCCCTCTAACTCCAGTCTCACCCTCTTCCTCCCCTCCTCTCTCTCTCCCACTCTCTCTCTCGCTCTCTCCACTGTCTCTCTCACCCACCCCCACCCTTGCTTCACCCCCTCCGCCTCTCTCCTCATCACCCCCACGTCCACGTGACTTCCCTCCTGACCAATCGCTCGACACTTGTCCTCCAGCGACTTAACGTCAGGCTCTGCAGCGCTCAGGGACTCCAGGATCATCTACACAGCCAACTAGCAGTCGATATGAGTTGTGACAACCAATCAGCGGCCAGTAACTCAAGATGCACTAGCAATTAGCAACTGGCAATTAGTATTGATGAGTATTGATGAGTATTGATGAGTATTGATGAATATTGATGAGTATTGATGAGTATTGATGAATATTGATGAGTATTGATGAATATTGATGAGTATTGATGAGTATTGATGAATATTGATGAGTATTGATGAGTATTGATGAATATTGATGAGTATTGATGAATATTGATGAGTATTGGTGAGTATTGATGAATATTGATGAGTATTGATGAGTATTGATGAATATTGATGAGTATTAATGAGTATTGATGAGTATTGATGAGTATTGATGAATATTGATTAGCATTGATGAGTATTGATGAGTACTAAACAATGGTGGATAGAGACAATGGCCAGTAACGGTGAGATATGAAGAGATATCGACTCATCGTTAGTACAGTTGAACCAGTCGTATCTAACCTCTAGTCTCAAATAATAGTTTATCATTGGTTTGAACAGCATTTATTGCAATCAAGTCATCACAAATCGAATTATCATAAATCAGAGCTAATATAGCAGGTGATAAAGAGGGATTTAGAGAATATCACGTGACTTATCGAGATGTACGTGATATACTAGTGAAGTGCTGGCAGGCCCTCGAGTATGAAAACAGAGCACAGAACAGCTGCAAACAAGTTGTGCAGCTGATGTTAACGTCAGTTTCCTCACTCGAAAGCGATGTCAGTGATGGGCGAGCCCAGGATTTGAACCCTGCACATACTGATCCGCGGGTGAATACCTTAACAACATCGCTAATGTCAATGGAAACAATACTCTCATTCAAACGTTTTTTTCTTCTACAGATACATATTGCGCTTTTAATTTATTCCAAACAGTCAACAATTCATAGAAGATCATCATGCACATGAGCGCAAGGACTACAATGAATGACAAACACACAAGTTTACACAGAGTTGACCTGATATCTGTGGACTACATTGAATGACAAAACACACAAGTTTACAAGCTGACCTGATATCTATGGATGATATCCTCTGCATTGTCTCTCTCTGATTCTTGAATCTCTTTCAACTCATCTTTCAATCCTCTCTCTGTCTCTCTCACTCGAGTCAACAGCGAGTCATGACTGATTCTCAGAGTCAACGACTGAGTCAACTGACTGACCAGCCTGTCAGCGTCACGTGACAGTTGAGTCATCTGACCAGTCAGCTGACTCAGCTCATCTCCTCCTTTCTTCAGTTTCTCTATCAACGGTGCGCACTGCTGCAAGTCCTGCTGCACCTTCTACAATCAGTCAATCAATCAATCAATCAATCTATAAATCAATCAATCAATCAATCAGTCAATCTATCAATCAGTCTATCAATCAATCAGTCAGTCAATCTATCAATCAGTCTATCAATCAATCAATCAATCAATCAGTCTATCAATCAATCAGTCAATCAGTCAATCAATCAGCCTATTAATCAATCAAAGCTTCCACCCACAAAGTGAGACAGACAGAGAGACATACGGAGGCAGTGTCGAGCAGTACAGAGAGACAGACATAGAGACATACGGAGGCAGTGTCGAGCAGTACAGAGAGACAGACAGAGAAACATACAGAGGCAGAGTCTAGCAGTACAGAGAGACAAACATCGAGACATACGGAGGCAGCCTGTAGCAGCTGTTGTGTGGGGAGGGTTTGATGAGGCACGGGGGTGGAGTGAAGCTTGTTCAGATGATCCTCTGCTGTAGATAAGATCTCCAGTATCTCCTTTCTTCCCGCCTCCAACTCTCTTCTCCTCTCTCGATCTCTCCTCAACTCCTCCAATCTCTCGCTCCCTCTGCTGCTCACGCTACAATCACATCAAATACAAGAGATCAGTCACGTGATCTAGAGATCAATCACGTGATATAGAGATCAGTCACGTGATCGAGAGATCAGTCACGTGATCTAGAGATCTAGAGATCAGTCACGTGATCTAGTGATCAGTCACGTGATGTAGAGATCAGTCACGTGATCTAGAGATCAGTCACGTGATCTAGAGATCAGTCACGTGATCTATAGATCAGTTTACCTGTGAAGAGCCTGACGCAGACTGTCCAGGATGACATCAAGCCTCTGTTGATCCTCTTCATTCAGTTCAGCTCTCATCGTCTCAGCTCTCGCCTCCACCTCCTCAAATCTCTTCTCCATCACAGCCTGCTGCGCCTCGAGTGACTGCACGTGTACAAACACACATACAAACACACATACAAATACACATACAGACACGCATAATCTACATGTACAGTTAAACCTACACACCACATACAAACACACATACAACTACACATACAGATCAACCTATCGCTACATGCTAACAGGCACAAATGTATATATAAATACACACATAAGCAAGCATAGTCCACTCACACACATGACAGATGACCGAACACACACTAGATAAAGCATTTCAGTATACACAAGCCGCAATCAAAGTACGTCACGCAATAGCGTCATTCTATTCATTCGTCATTTTATTCCCATTTGTTAAAATATCACCCTCACAATTAATCCACTCCTTCACAATTTGAACTTCTACAAAGAGATTACCTAAATATACACTTCATTTTTTATAACTGCTACCCCACATTGCTATTACAATAGGGAGTTGACTGGTGGTGTTGAAATTTGCTGAAATTGACCATCAGTCAATTCTACCATATATAGAGAAATTTCGTTCGAATATCTTTCATAACGTGAAAGTTACAGTTTTGTGAATAGGAGTGGGGTCAGATAAGATATTTCCAGTACAGGATTACGGGCGTGTTACATGCAGCGCAAAATTATCTTTATAAAAATAATAGCGAACACTCCACATAAGATTTCTGCTAAGGCTCTTTTAAAGAGCAATCATTTCTTTTCAAAAGGACGTAAAATACGTGCTGATATGTTCTTAATTGACAGAGTTATTGAACTTTTAACGCATGCATTGCTTTAAAGAATCAACGAATTTGTCATTTCAACTGTGGCGCTATAGGGCGCAGCTGCAGTAGCTGCGCTCTCGCCCAGCAAATGTAGGCCTAATGACGTCAGCGCGTGATAGCAGCTGTAGAAAGATATCTAACCAGCCTGATTTCCTAGAAGTTGGAATCGTGTTTGCACAAGCAATTTTTCTTAGCATCTTCATGGAATGCATGCATTAACAGTTCAATAACTTTATCAATTAAGAACATATCAGCAAGTATTTTACGATGTTTTTGAAATGCAATGAATATACTTCAAAATAGCGATGTCAGAAATGTTATGTTAGGTGTTCTCTAATATTTTTAAAGAGATGATTTTAAGCTGCATGTAATACGCCCGTAATCCTGTACTGGAAATTTCTTATCTGACCCCACTCCTATGCGCAAAACTATGCTTTCACGTTATTAAAGACATTCAAACGAATTTTCTCTGTTTGGTAGAATAGGCTGCTGGTCCGGTACTGTAACTTTCAACACCATCGGATAGCTCCTCCTTACGATTTCATTGTAAAAACATTGTGGGGTATCAGTTATAAAAAACAGTGTAGAATTGATAACTTGATAACTCGATGAAGGATTCGTAGGACACCTGGTAAGTCTTGAGTAGATCGTTGAGGGAGCTGCTGCAGCTCATGTGAGATACAGCTGCGCTAGCTGCTAGCAGCTGCTCAGAGTCTCTAAGCCACAGCTGTACAGATGAAACAGCTGCTTCAAACTGCTGTCTGCTGCTAACAACAAGCTCTGAGAGCTGTATGCAGGCGCTAACAGCTGCGACTAACGAGCTATGTTGAGCCAGAACATCTGCGTAGCATACAACAAAGAGCTTTCATCACAAAGTTTAACATATAATAGAGAGCTTTCATCACATAGTTTAACATATAATAGAGAGCTTTCATCACATAGGTTAACATATAATAGAGAGCTTTAATAATGTCTAACGTTTCTTCGAATATATCAGGCAATCGCATCTTTATACCAAACAAAATTACTTAAGTAACACAAACAATATATACTTATTGACAGTTTTTAAAAAGATAATATTTTATGCATAAAGAAGCTGTTCACAAGATGAACCCCTTTAATATAGTAATAAAATTAATCAATTCCTGCTTGAATAATGCGCTTTGTTCAACCCACCCTAACTTAACCTTCTAAGTTCTAACCAACATCTCCTACCCCGAATGTAACCTTAATAGCCGATTTTTGAACCCCTTGTCTTGAATTGACCTAATTAATAGCCGACTGTGTGTCTCACCTTTAAACTGCTGCCTAATGGCGCCATCTTCACTGCTCTCCTCAGCTGCCCGTCCTCCCAGCAGCTGCTGCTCTGCACCCAGCAGCTTCTGCTCTGCACCCAGCAGCTGCTGTTCTGCACCCAGCAGCTGCTGCTCTGCACCCAACAGTTGCTGCTGATAGACCTGCAGCAGTTTATCCACTGGACTGTCGCTCTGCTGCTGTACGCTCAGCAAGAAAGCCTGAAACACAAACCACTTCTACACCTACCTGTGGTCACATTTTTCATTAAATAAAGTGACAGAAAAATGAGAAAGTTTGAATATTTATACGGCATTAATATTTAAATATTTTCCAAACTTAATCACACTGACCTTCATGTTTATCTTAGTAATTAGATTTGCACGAGAACTGAAATGTCACATAAATCTCTCCTCTCCTGTTTAAACACTGTTCATATTGCGTTTATAGTTACGACATTTATTTAGTTATTTGTGACATGAACTTTGGACTGATTATCTGGATTTTGAAATTTGCACCGTTTTTGGACCTTCTTTATGCTCGCCGGCTTGATTTTGTCTCAATAGTGCTCGATGTTGTCATTGATGACTGTAGCACTCTAATTGTTGTTATTATATGTTATTTACTGCGAACCTTTGTTTCCTCCAGGTATCTCAGGACATCAGCGGAGTTGAGTGGAAAGGTTTGCGGGGCTTTGAAACCAGACTGCTTATCTGAGAGCCAAGTCTTTACTCGCTCCAGCTGTTCACTCAGCACCTGTCTCTGGGCCACAGCTGTCTCAAGCTGCTTCCTCCTCTCCACAGCAGCTGCTCTCAGCTGCTCGTACTTCTGCTCAGCTTCTGATAGGCTATCGACAAGCTTGCTGCTCTCATTGGACAGTGTCTGACCAATCACAGTACGAGCCTCACGGGCTACGCCCATCAGCTGTGCTTGTCTGCTCTCTGTGTCGTGTAGAAGAACCTGCGCGTAACAACAACAACATTTAATTCTCTGTGTCTTCATAAATTATATATTATTAACCATTACAGATATTAACTATATACACAAACAATTGATTTAAATGTTTCCATGCTCATAGCTTGTGTGATTATAATTATTACCCTACAATTGAAATTTCAAGTTTCAATATAAAGGCTTTTTTGAGTCGATTCGTTTATCACATTGGACTTGCCTAACATCGTCTTATCACACATCATAGTACGAGAAGTAAACCTTGAGGTCAAGCAGCATCTGATTGGCTCGCAGCAAACTCAAGCTAACAGGCTGTGTCATGCTGCTGTGTGCGCTTGCGACCTTCAACCAATCAGTGTGCTCCAGCAGCCTCAGCTGAGTAGATTCTAAAACATCAGCTGCTGAAGAGTAAAGGCTCAGATAGTGACAGATCTTCTCTTTTACATCTTCCACAGACTTCTCCAAGCGTCTGCGTTACACAAACAAATAAAAGTTAAAAGTTTGTCCTGTATAATGATAAACATACAAAACACTCAGCAACTTAGACGTTCTTATAGCAAACTCACAATAAATTTAATTTAAATTCATATTAAAATACAACCATAAAACACAAGTATTAAACAGAATTAAACTTACTTGATGTTGTCATTGACAAGAATTTTATCAGCACTGCCCAAGCATCTAGAGACTTTCTCTCCCAGTATCTTCAAGTTGTCAACATCCTTCCAGGCCTCCATCGACTCAGTCTTCAATTCCTGCGCAATGCATATATACACGATACAGATACTGGAGTTATACCATCTTAGCATGACATCAAAGCTGTTCTAGATACAACCAATGCATGAAAGTCAGCTGGAAAGTTTGGAAACATAAACGTTAAGTGGTATATCTCAGAGGCATGTCATCAAGGCTTGACAATTTAATGTCTATTTATCGTCACTGATGCACTTCTAACATAAATGGATGCTGTATTTCTTACAATAGATCGCTTGCAAACCTTTAGTTGATCTCTTTTCACCGTTAGGCTCATATCGAGGTCTTGATGCAGCTGCTGCACGTGACTGGAGAGCCTCTGAGATACAGAGAAGAGCTGCTGACACTGCCCGTGGTACTCTCTACATCTCTCCAGTGCTTTCTCTCTCTCTGCTGTCAGTGACTCCACTGATTTCCTCACGTCAATCAACCGTGAGGCCACGCCTCCTGTCAGCTCATCAGCAGCTGCTGTGTCGTTGTTGACTAGAGCGAGAGCTTTATCTCTCAGCTGACTAGATACAGATTGTCTCTCTTCTATCTCCTCAAGCTTCGTCTGCGTATAGACATAAAGCTTGATTTGTATTTGTACTCAAACGATTAATGATTTAATACGTTAATGAAGTAAATACTATAGGAGTAATTAGTAAAAACATTAATATTTACCAGAACAGACGACGTAAAGATATTAAGTATATGCTTAATACTGTATTTAACAATCAGACTTGAACCTTCATTTCGTTTAGCTCGGCAGCTGCTGACTCGATGTGTAGCTTAGCACACAGCTGCTTCCATCTGCTGACCAGCTCTTCAGTCTCGTTCAACCAATCACAGAGCGAATCTCTCTCAGCAACGAGAGAGCTGAACAGCTGCTGGTCCTGCAGTAACTGCTGCAGGCACAGCTGCAGCTGCTGCCTGGTTGTGTTTAGCCTGTCCTGCACTGAGCTGACAGCTGCTGTGACAGCGCAGCGCTCAGCTGCTGCTTTCACAGCTCTGCTGCGCCTCTCTAGGCCTTGCAGCAGCTCCTAGCAACAACAACAACAACAAGGCTTATTTATTATATGCATAAAGCAATATTTAAACACGTAAAATATGATTAAATATAATTAATACAATCAAATATCATTAGAATAGAATTTAAAGTTTTTTTGATAGGCTTTTATATTATAACAACATTATTATACAACGGTAATAACGTTATTACGAATGAAAATAACAACAATAACAAAAATTAAGTAGACTGTTTTACCTTTCCAGATCTAATTCGTTCTGATTGGTCGCTATTTTTAGACTTTGGTTCCTGGCAGTCTTTCAAATACACCATGACCTTGTTATCGATGAACTCTGTGCACTCGTTTAGAGTACCACTGCACTGTTGCCACGCGGAGTGTTTCTCTTCAAGTTGAGTCTAAACAATTCAAAGCAACGAAGGGTTAACACTGCAACAGCTGCAGACTATCAAGTGGCAACATTTGAGAGAAGCACAATTGTTCATTAGTTATTTCGAGAGGTAACCTAGTCTAGAATAATGGTAACTCTTGTGGAATGTCGACATAGCAAAAATAATGAAAAACTAAAGTATTTTAGCCACCATTATCAACAGTTGTAATGTTGAAGATATAACTCTTAAATGGGGCAATTAAGGCACAATAATAGAGGCAATATAATTGAAATATGCCGGTGATATTTAGGAGATATAGCAACATGACAACTAACTGTACATTGCTTACCACTAAGCTGCTGCACAGCTGCTCTACTGATCTGTAGGCCTGTCGCAGCTGCTTCAGCTGATGATCTATTTTTAGCTTAGAATCTCCTGAGTTCTTATTGGTCAACAGTTCTCGACCTTGACTCTCTACAGCCTTGACCTTTGAATCATAGTCTGCAATCTTTTCAGCTAGTTTCTATTAACATGACAACATCAATCAAAACATTAACAGACAATCCAGCAGTGCATATAAATCAAAAGATTAACAGTCAATCAAGCAGTGCATGTAAATCAAAGATTAGCAGACAACCTAGCAGTGCATGTAAATCAAAGCTTAACATACAATCCAACAGTGCACGTAAATCAAAAGATTAATAGACAATCTAGCAGTGCATGTAAATCAAAGATTAACAGACAATACAGCAGTGCATGTAAATCAAAAGATTAACAGACAATCCAGCGGTGCTTGCAAGTCAAAAGATAAAGGAGATCTTAAAAAAAAACTGTCGTCAAGGTCATAATACTCATAACTGAACTAAACACTACACGAGTAACAGAGTTAGAAAAAAAAAAAAAAAAACCTAACTAACAAAACACAAGCCGCTAATGAAATTGCAACATAATAATAACAATAACAACAATAATAATAATAATAATAAGAAGAAAGGTTTAAAGGCCGTTTCATCATCCAAGGATGATATCAGGGACGTTAGAGTTACCAAAAAGTGATTGAATAAACCAAAAAGCATAGGAGGGTTACCCTGTGCTCTTGAAGGTTGATCTCTACAGCCTCAGCCGATGTAACAAGATCGTCTATTGGTCGAGAGCTGAGACGTTTAAACGTTTCTTGTAGCCAATCATCAACACTCTTATAATCATTCTTGAACATTTCCTGCTTCTTAAGTTCGTTGTCAAGTGATTCGAGTGTCGTCTGCACAATCGAGTTGCACACATCACACAGTCATAATCCTCTCACACAGAGAAATAACACTTGCTAATGCAAACATTGCTTCCCTGTACTTCTAATACATGTAGATTAACACTTACAGTGGCCTTACACGATACGCTTTACTTAAACAGATATCTCTTCAGATATATCTGACGAAGCCCATCTACGGTCAAATTTTTCGTCCAATTTGGCAATTTATCGTCCAATTTCTCTGAGCAGATAAACTGGACGATAACTCTTACCGTATATTGCCACTTTTACAGCCATCTTGTAACATGCGGTGCTGACATATTGAGATTGGCTCGTCTCATGCTTTAATCAAAATAAAGATGAATCGAGACAACTTTACTGGTTATAAAAATAATTTAAATGATATAAAATAAAACAGCTAAAACAAAGCATATAAGATTTCATTTTTAAGCACGAAGGTTTCATGTCTAAAGTTATAAAAGATATGTTTATATCTAATCTTTCAAATAGCGGCTATCAGACTAGGCTTTCGGTTTCCAATTATCTTTCTTTACCTGCGAATCGTTCTAACTTCTCATCTAACGTATTTGAAAGATGCTCAATAAGGAATGCTATACCTATTGCAATTCGCAACTTAAACTCTTTTAATTCTTTTAAGGTGTCATACAGACTTTTTCTTATGGAATCTTGGTATTTATTGAATTACTATTTAAAATTTGATATATATTTGATAATCGTATCATATATTATTTTGGGTAATCTATTTACAATCCTAGTGACAATAACGTAACATATACGTAACATATTACTGTTGTCATGTTTTACACAAAACTTTAGTGTTTCTTCGATCTCCTTCTTTCTTTGTTACTGCGGTGGTCAGCTCGATAGGGTACTTCAGTACCCTCTCTGATAGCCGTGGTGAGCAAATTTTAGTTTCTGTTTGATGCTACATATGTTGATTCTCACTTTTGTCTGCTGATTTATCTGTTTTCACAATTATTTGTCGATGTTTGATGAATTTCTAAATAAACATATGTACTACTAGATAAAGTTGATCTCTTTTCTATGTTTATCATTTGTCTTGGATTTAAACTGTATATGCACCTACTGACATAAAACCTTGTAAAGCTTAGCTTAGTTATTGGTATAGCAAGAGATAGTTCAGAGACTGACTGAGATTTGAATGGAAGATCTGTTTAACAGCAGCAGTGGATCAACAAGTCTAAAACATAAGAAAACAAGATCAAGGTAAGCGACATAAGCGTCAAGCCTACCCGCAGAGCCCTGTTGAGTTCCGTGTATCTGGAAGTGACGAGATTTAACATTGAAGCTTCCACAGTGACGTCACTGGGATTAAACTCTTCCATCATACTCTTCAACTCTTCCATCTCTCCTCTCTTCTCCATCACTTCTCTCTCTATATCTCCCAGTCTCTCATTCTCACTCTTAGTATCTCTGCTTCTCTCTCTAACTCTTCTCTCAACGTCACTCAGCCACTTCTGAAAGCTCTCGAAGCTCCGCCTATACTTCAACAGCTGCGAGACTCCGCCCACATTGCCATCATCAGCGCTCAGTCGCTCCACCTGCCTGACACAGTGGGCGTGTCTATCTGTCAACTCCCTCGTCTCCCTGTCAATCACAGCTCTCTCCGCACCCTGGACACGCCCACGGAGAGCCTGGGAGCTGAGAGCAAGTGAGCTCAACAGCTGAGGGTCTGTCATCAGAGGCTGTCAAGTGCAATACGATACAATACAATCCAATACAATACAATACCATGCAATACAATACAATATCATGCAATGCAATGCACTAAAATATAATACAACACAATACAATATAATACAATGCACTATAATATAATACAATGCAATACAATATAATACAATGCAATATACCGAGCATTCAAAGCCGCTAAGCTCTTTCATCAGAAGCTGTAAAATTATTCTTTACTTGTCAGCTTTGAGTAAACACGTTCAATTTTCAGTTGGTCGAATCTCGTGCTTTAAGATGAAAGGAAACACTGGGCGACATAAGGCATTATCCAGACTAACCGCTATAGGATAGCTAACGGATATAGATAGAGGTAGAGGTTCGCCAACGGTTAGCATTAGGATCGCTTAAGGATATATTAGCCAATGGTTAGCATTAGGATAGCTAGAGGAGAGCCTATAGGTTAGCTACAGTGTTATTTAAGTTCACAAATTAATGTCAGATTTCTATTACTATTCTATTCAATGATCATAATTTCCATTACTATTCTAATTTCAGTTCCTAAATAACTTAAAATTTCTATTACTATTCTAATTTCAGTCCTCTAATAATTTCCAATTTCTATTACTGTTCTGTTATGGAAATAATTTATATTTCTATTTTATGTTTTTAATTATTTCTATTACTGTCTACATTAAAATTTTTCAAATAACCAACTGCAATATAAATGTCAGCAGCTGAAGAATAGTTGCAACCAGGAATGACAAAATATTAAGTCTGTTGGAGGTTGCAAGTCAGATTGGTTTCAGAATTTTACAAAAAAAATTATGTAAGAAGTTACATTTGAAATTGAATAAAAGCAATATGCAGTTCACCAGATATTTTCAAAGCACATTTCTGTTAAATTTAAGGAAAACTTTCATTTCAAGATTTTTCTGAAGCCTGTTCCTACTACCGGCTGTTAGCAAGCCACATAGAGAGAAAACTCTTTTTACATAGGCTTGGGATGCCGGTGCCGTTACCAGATCTTCAGCTGTGTCTGCTAATCTATGTCTGCTACACTGCTCTATGGTCTTTCCAAAAGAGCAAAGCATCTGTACAATTGCTGCTCGTAACATTAGTCCAAAAAACATTCAATTGCCCTAGTGAAGAGTCTTGTGATTCATAAGCTGCTGGCGTCAGATTTTTTCTTCCTTTCTCTGTGAAATTTCTTGGTATAAGTTTTCATGCACACGCCTTATGTGAGCCATAAGATTTGTGGAATTGCTGCCGGCCAATAATGCCCCACACTCTTTACCATTCCTGTAATCAATTATTTGACAGCAGGATTTTCCCTTTGCAGCGTCTTACATGAAATACTTACTACGCTTTCCTTCTTTCTCCCAGAGAACATTTTGGCCATAGTTAAACTCATCTTAAACCTGCAACTCACGATTAAAATAGATCCGACGCCCCACAAGTTTGCAACAAAGCTCACAAAGAAAGATTTTCAAACAATCCCCGGAAACATAAAAGATCACGGATCAAGAACGCAAGTTGTCTTATTTTTATTTAATACATGTGATACTGAGATTTTAAAAATCGTTAAAAATAATCATTTATAAAATTCTAATATTTTATCACTATTTCCGTTCTTACAAAATTTACGTTCAAGTTACTATTCTATTCAGGACGCAGAAATTTCAATTTCTATTCTATTTCTATTTTTAAAAATAATTTCTATTCTTAATTTCCTTTATCGTTAACGGATATCAACAATTTCCGTTCAAATTTCTATTACCGTTAACGGAATTATCACTGGTTAGCTAAAATTAGCCATAACCTATTGGGTAGCTATAGTTACTGTACTGATGTAATATTGTAATGCTAATGGTATAGTCATGAATTCAACAGACAACAAAATATAAAGGAACTCAGCAAATCTAAATAGAAAATGCTGACGCATCAGAAGTCGCTAGCACTGAGCGCTTAGATTAGAATTTTTTATTTCACGTATAATGATAATTCCACAAAGTTTATCCTACATCGCAATACTGACCTTGACAGCTGTCAATCTATCTGCATGTGACGCCGATTGATTGCCCAAAATCTTTTCTATTTTTATTAACCAGTCAGAGAGCTGCGTTTTGACTTCCGTATATGAGGTATATAGTCCGTTGAACTCAGTGAAACGTTTCCGGAGATCCTGTAAATATAATAAACAGACAATTAGTTGGTCACGCTAAAAAGATTAAATCCAATAAATTAATTTGTAATCAGAGAACTTCCACTATAGAACTGCTCTTTATTAAACTAAAAAAGCTCAAGTCTCTACCTCGACGTTGACTCTGAGAGCCTTCAGTCTGGCTGAACACTCCACCAGATCAGCTGATGAGAGCTTGACCTTCACCTTCATCAGCTCCTGCACTTCTTTCTCCAGACCTTCCAGAATAGAGGCGTGGTCAGCGCACTCTTGACTCAGGTGCTGCAATCAACAGAACATCTGATCAAGAGTTTCCTGTACAACACTTTACAATCAGAGCAGCTAGTGCTCGGTGTGGGAATGATATACAGTTAAACAACTAAACCCAGATGTGGGAATGATATACAGGTAAACAATTAAACCCAGATATGGGAATGATATGCAGGTAAACAATTAAACCCAGATATGGGAATGCGAGGATAATAATATAAACAAGAGAGGAAGAGAAATTGAGGGATTTACAGAGACCTGTAGCTTGCTGAGCACATCGTCCTGAATCCTCAGCTGAACAGCTTGACAAGAGATGCTATTGGTTGACAGCTCAGCAGCTGTCAGCCAATCCTGTAGCTTGTTGACATTCTGCCTATGACTCATCACACGCTGTGCACAAGCCACGAGGAATGACTCACACTCCAACAGCTGTGACTCTACAGCTGTCATCCGCTGCTTCAATCTCTCCATCTCCTTATCTAGCTGATGTAGTTGATGCTGATCTAGCGCTTGTTTTAGCAGAGCTGATAAAACTGTCGCGTTATCACATAGATCCCTGCCCTCCACTAATCGAGTCTTTATCTTCTGCGCACAGAACAAGTCAGGTCAAGTTATCAATAAATGTTTATTCATATAACAACTAATGAGAGCCAATTATAACCACACTTTCATCATAAATAGGTTAAATTAATCCACAATTAGTAAATATTAATATTTGAAATAGATTCAGTCCAGATGAAGTGCATTATAAAACAAAATCGCAGAGAGCTAAGCGACTCTTTAGCAAATCCTTCCTACAAGTGAATTGGTGCCCTGACTTTGTTATTATGTTTATTATTAGTGGACCATTTTATTCTTAGTTCGAAGTCTTAACAGTGATCGATGTAATAGTGTACACACAAGTGTATTCTGTATCCTATATTGCACACACATTTTATTGTATTTGTTAATATAATGTACCTTTATTTTTTATATATAAATGTGTATACACTGCTTAGGGGATTAATAGGGGATAGACGGAAAATATGGTATGTGACACAATTGGAGCAGGTCTATTCGTATCCTGACCCTAGTTAACAGGGATTAAAGGGAAGATGACGATGATGTGTATACAATGTGTAGAAACCTTGAGTTGTTCCAGCCTCAAGTCCACCTCATCACTGGACCCCTGTACACTCTCTATCTCTCTTGTCCTGCTATCTATCCACTCCTCTGTCTCTCTGTATGTCTCCCTGTATCTCGCTTCATCTCGCTGTCTCTTCACGAGGTCACTCAGTGCAACCTCTACTCCTGCACTCAGTGACCTGTAGCGCTCAATCAGCTGATCAGCGTCCTTGACATTCAAATCAGCGGATTTGACCTTGAGCTCGTTGAACTTTGGCTCATATTTAACTAAGCTTTCTTTCAGCGTCTACAATCAAATAAAAATATTTTAAGTCGAATAATTCTGTATAATGTAATTTATTGCATTCTCTCTGACGTTTTTTCTCTCTCTAGCTCTCTATCTCTCTCTCTTTCTCTCTCTCTCTCTCACTCCCTCTCTCTTGCCTTTACTACACACTCACATCTGAATTAACGTTGATTGACTTATTGACAGACCCACCTGTACAGCGTCCACCTGTCTCCCCACATGGCCCCGCTCACTCTCAGCTGCTGTGTGACTCATCAGTTGCCGCTCAGCTTGGTCGAGCCAGCGCTCCAGCAGCTCTCTGCTGCGCCACAGCTTGGACCGCCCCTCAATGTCCAGCTCTAGCGTAGCTCTGCTGTCAATCACTCGACGGTTGAGCTCAAGCAGACTCTGCCTGCAGTCAGCTACGTCACAGCTGATCTGCTGCGCCGCAGCTGCGCTCATGTGAGGCGTGACAGCTCTTGCCAACCTGTCCAGCTGATCAAGTAGCTCCTCCCCCCTATCAGCTGCTTCTTCCTTCAGTGTCTGCCGCACACAGCAACAACAGCAGTACAAACAATAACAACAACTGTACAAGCAGCAACACCAGCAGCAACACCAACAATATAGTTTCTTAATGATCAGGAGGTACCTTGGTGAAGTCTAATGCACTATTTAACAAGAAGTACAAAGCAATAGGTGTCCGTATAACCAACAATCCTTTATTGATTTCTCTGCTCGCTGCAGTACAGGATCATTCTACGCTATTAGCATTTAACAACAGCCTACCACTGGTTTACTCAGTACGGACTGATATTCTAAATATAGTTCTTCAAGCATTCAATGACGCTCTAACATTAATACAACCAACTGACGCTCAATACTTAGTTCATTTAGTATCGATTGACAACCTACCCTTAGCGTAACTAGTGATGATTGACACATACCCTCAGCCTATCTACAACTGATTGACACCTACCCTCAGCCTATCTACAACTGATTGTCACCTACCCTCAGCCCATCTACAAGTGATTGACAATCTATCCCTAGCTTACCTAGGGATGATTGACAACCTACCCTTAGTCTATCTACAAGTGATTGACAAGTTACCGTTAGTTTAGTCAGTTTTTCATCTGAGGTAGTAAGATCTCTACTCAGCTCATTCAATAATTGACAGCTCTCGTTCAACCAATTACGGAACTCCTTCAGATTTGCTTCATAGGTCACGTGACGATTGTGGGAGGAGTCAGCTGAGCTCAGCTTATCCTGTAATGCAACAGAACAGATCTATCAGGTAGACAACAACAATAACGGAATCAGAGTGCTGCTGTCGTCCATGACAACAATGAGCACGAGATAGTAAAATCTGTCAGATAAACAGCAAAAATCCTGATTTTGAAGCTGAAGGTCAAGGTTCAAAATCAAGCAGAGCGTTTCTGATAGCGTCCTCTGCGATGAGAAAGCTATTCCAAGTCAATGGTTGAGTTATAGACGATAGTACTAGGATACTAGTCGTAGATATTTTAGTTTATAGTACCAGGATACTATTTGGGATAGTTATAGCCGTGTGGCAGTGAGTTTTAAGGTCTAGAAGCCTTTAGTATTAATGCAAGTTTTATATCTGTAGCTAGTTTAGGATAAGCACGCTAGTTTTAGTTCTAATTTCACTATAGCACCAGGCTGCAGGGTTTAGTTCTAATCTAGCCGTCTACTTCATAAATTAGTTATAGTGGTTGTTTTAAGTGTGGTTCATTTAAGTTATAGTTCAGCTAGTTTGTATTGAATAAAGGGTTATGTGTTGAAGGTGATCTAAATCTATTGATTTCTATATTCGTGGTTAATTAATTTATTAAGTTCTGATCGATGTTGGTTCTGGTTTAATTATAACATAATTCATGTAGTAGTGTTCTAATTTTAAATGTACTAAATACTTTTTCTACTTCATATTTAAAACAATGGTTTTGTTATGTTTTTAGTTAGTATAGCTTATACTGAAGTTATCGAGGCCTGAATATGGTTTAACGTTTCTGACATTTTCCGACTCAGACTTAGATCCTGTTTTGACAGTGGGGAAGGCCTCTGTTTAATGCACTGGACTTTAAAAGATAGTAAGATACAGGTTTAAGAAAGTATATACTTTTCAATTCACTAAAAGTGAGACAAGTTTAGAAAGCATGAAATACATCCTCTTGCTCTGAGATGTTTAGTCAGCGAATACGGAACCATCAAATTAGACCACAAGAATCATCTCAGAATAGAGTTGTCGTCTAATCACATCACAAGAATCATCTAGAAACTTTGTTCCAAATAGAACATAGTTATCGTCATCTAATTAGGCCACAACAATCATCTTAGAACAGAGTTTTGGTTATCAGATGTATCGTACACCAGTCAGACAGAATTCTGATATAGGAGACTGAAGTGAGAGGTAAGAACCTTGGTCTTGTTGAGCAGCTGTCTGTATCTGTTGTTTAGTTTAACTAAAGTGCTCGATATCATCATATCAGTGTTCAGCTTGATCAGCTGATTTCCTTTCTCGTTCAATAGATCCAGCTCAGGCTCTTGACTCTCAAACCTCTCCAGGAGTCTCTGTGTTAACAGAACAACAACAACAACAATAAGTAGCAGCAACAACAAGTAACGACAACAACAATAAGGCAAACAATGCATCACAAGATTTAATTGGAATTTAGACCCAGGACCTCCTGTATATCTGAACACCGTGTTACTCCCTCGCCCAATGCATTAAATGCTGGTACAGTAAGAACAGAATCAGACTTGTTAATGTACTTCTACTTATCAGTGCAGTCTAGTGTTGCACTGAACGAGAGTCAACGTCTCATTTATTAGAACACTGCGTAGTTGTCAAGTGTTCACGCAGAAGATATAGCATCGTCATCATCTTGATGATGATAAGGAAATTTCTCTATGATTGGTAGAGTTGGCTGCTGGTCAATTACAAATTGATAAATTTCAAGAACATCGATCAACTCCTTACGACTTAAGAGAGAGAGAGAGAGATAGATACCCTATAGCTGTTGGAGATAGCCAGTAGCTGCTCTACACTGTCCCATCCATTGATCTCTGTATAGCTCAGTTCTCTCTCTATCTCTCTCAGTCCTGCCTCCTGTCTCTCTAAGTCTCTCTCGTAGTCTGCTTGCAGTCTCTCTCGCTGACTGACTGACTCACTCAGAGAGTCTAGTCTCTCTCTAAGCCTGGCCAGTGAGTCAGCGAGCAGCATAAGCTCCTGACCAATCAGCTGACAGCCCTCAGGTGAGGTGTTCTCCCTCACTCTCTCACTCCCCTCCCTCACTCTCTCCAAGCGACCCTCCCCTTCCTCCACGACCTTCCTCAAGTCCTGCAATCAAATCAATCAATAGACCAGTCAATAGATCAATCAATCAATAGACCAGTCAATAGATCAATCAATCAATTGACCCGTCAATGGATCAATCAATCAATAGACCCGTCAATAGATCAATCAATCAATAGACCCGTCAATAGATCAATCAATCAATAGACACGTCAATAGATCAATCAATCAATAGACCCGTCAAGAGATCAATCAATCAATTGACCCGTCAATAGATCAATCAATCAATTGACCCGTCAATAGATCAATCAATCAATAGACCAGTCAATAGATCAATCAATCAATAGACCCGTCAATAGATCAATCAATCAATAGACCAGTCAATAGATCAATAAATCGATCAACAAGTAGATAAATTTTACGATGGATCTTTTAATCAATATATCAAACACTGGATCAGGAAAGCAATAGATACCGATATTAACTAAATAATCGATACAAAGAATATAAGCACATTTTTTAAAAATATGTTCCGTATAGTTACACACATGATAGTTTCACACGCACACTTACCGCATGTGCTACATAGTTTCCTTCTTAGTTTCTGTTTTTGAAGTTTTCGTTATTTCCTCCTTCCTCTCCATGTTTATTCGTCATCGTTGCCTTTTGTTGGCGCTCCAATAGCAGCCGGCGCGGATTTAAGAATAACCCTGGGGATTATTTACATTCAAAGCTGTCGACACTCGGTCTTCAAAGTGGTCATCTTCAAAGTACTAACCTCGTGAAACGTGGCTTTACTTCGTTCAATTGACGCTCAGCTTAACTGAGTGCCCTAAATGCCCTCCCCAAAAGTTCTATCAATTAACAAATAAGAAAGAAATAAGGATAAGCATGGCCACCCTAAGATGAGAGAATAGCGCTCAAAGATAGAATGATTTAATCATCAGCATCACCTTCTTCCCTTGAATCCCAGAATAGAATGAATCGAAAATCCTTGAATAAAAATGGACAGAATACATGCACAACATTCTTCACATGCAATACTACATAATACTTAGAATGGACAGTATACATACACAACATTCTACACATACAATACAAAGCAATACATAGAATGAACACAGTACATACACAACATTCTAGGCATACAATACAACACAATACATAGAATTGATACAATACATACACAACATTCTATACATACAGTACAACACAATACATAGAATGGACAGAATACATACAGAGCATTCTACACATACAGTTCAACACAATACAACACATAGAACGGATAGGATACATACAGAGTATTCTACACATAAAATACAACATAATACATAGAATGAATACAATACATACGCAACATTCTACACATACAATACAACACAATACATAGAACGGATAGAATACATACAGAGCATTCTACACATGAAATACAACACAATACATAGAATGGATAGAATATATACAGAGCACTCTACACATAAAATACAACACAATACATAGAACGGATATAATACAACACAATACATAGAACGGATAGAATACAACACAATACATAGTACGGATAGAATACAACACAATACATATAACGGATAGAATACAACACAATACATAGAACGGATAGAATACAACACAATACATAGAACGGATAGAATACAACACAATACATAGAACGGATAGAATACAACACAATACATAGAACGGATAGAATACAACACAATTCTACACATAAAATACAACACAATACATAGAACGGATAGAATACAACACAATACATAGAACGGATAGAATACATACAGAGAACTGCAGCAGCTGATCAGCTAAGCTGAGCTGAGTTGTTGTTGTTGTTGTGTTGATGAGATCTCTCGCTGTCTGTAAGCACGCGCTACACTCTGAGTACAGCCTTTCATACAGCTCATGATCCCTAACTATCTCCTCCCCTTCTCTCACCATCTCCTACATCAATCAATCAATAAATATATAAATCAATCAATGTATCTATCAATTAATCAATCAATCAACTAAACAATCCGCAAATAAACCAATCAGTGAAACAATCAATCAGTCAATCCATCAATCAATCCAACAATCAATCAATCAATTAATCAATCAGTCAAGCAATCAATGAAACAATAAATCGATCAATAAATAAATAAATAAATCAAAGAAACAAACAATCAATCAATTAATTAATCAATCAAGTCTTAGGGAAGGACAGAGCAGTGTACCTGCACAGCAGTGGTTAGTTTATGATAGACATCCAGTACAGGCTGTATAGTGGCCGCTGATCTAGAGCTCAGTGCCTCCACCAGAGGCTCCTGTGCCTCCACATCTCTCAGCAGTGCCTGCGTGTCAACAACATCAAAGTAAAACAGTTGAACAACAATTAACGTACAACATTGTACAACATTAACAACAAAATTGTACAACACTTAAAATACAACAGTCGTATAAGTGTTGTTAGTGCAAATATAGTTAGTCAGTATTGACTGCGAGTAAAGCTTAGCACCTACTATACCTACTACACAGATGTGCAGTGATGTCTGAGGTCTGGGTGGGCTGTTTGTATGCTAAGTTTGTTGTGGAACAAAGAATAGAGAAGAAGAAAGCAGAGCTGATGATGTAATATTTTAATTTTAAGAACTCAAAATTAATACATACACAGGTCTTCAGGAAACCTGATAGTATGATTGGTTGTCTTTGGCGTTCTGCAGATTCTGCTTACTCTATTATGATATATTCAGTTTCAAGTTGGTGAATTTTGTATTGCGCAGACACAACAGGATCGGGAAATTGGAAAGAAGCTAATAAATGAAATAATTTACAGAGTTTAAGAGGATGACCTTGGTTTTATTCAGCTGGGTTTTCTTCTCAGCGAGATTTGTACAGAGGCTTCTGTCTAGAATTTTCTGCTCGACCTCCTGAAGCCACTTGAGAATACTGTCGACACTTTTGTCGACATCAGAACATTTGACGAGGGAAGCCTCAAGGGAAGCCTTGCAGGCCGCGAGGTCACTCAGGTATTTATCCCAATCTTTCTGTAGTGTAGAGATTTCTGATTGGATAAGGGAACAGCCAATAGGAGAGGTTGTCTCACAACTCTTCTTGCCCCATTCCTCAGCCAATGTAAGCAGCCCATGCTCTTGTACAGCTAGATGTGATAGGACCTAAACGTACATTCAACCATACAGCTAGATATGCCAGGACCTATACGTACATTCAACCATACAGCTAAAGCTACAGCTAATGTTTCCCCACTCGTAAGCGATGTCAATGACGGGATTGGAACCCTGCATATACTGATCCGCGGTCGAATATCTTACCGACATCACCACTGCCTCCAGCCATACACGCACTCAATCACACATTACACACATCAACACAGTATTCAGGACAGAGAACTGCACTTAACCATGACCTCAGAGTGATAACAAGTGGATTAATAGGACTCAGTCTAAACGACGTTACAGCAGCTCTAAAGCTACCACAATAGCATCCACACTATCACAACACTGCTCTCAAATATGACTAAAGCATCATAGACACCGCAACCAGGTGCATTCGAGCCACGCACGCTATCGACTACCTCCATCACCCGGACTAGAGAGAGACATACCTGCAGCTGTTGCAGCTGATTCTGCGCTGTGTCTAAGTCTCTCTGTCCTTCACTTCTGTACGATGCTAACGCTTGATTGGCTGATTCTAGCCACCTCCCACATTTCTCTCGCTCAGTCGCGTATCGTCTGTGATGTTCTACGTTCAACTCTAGCCCCGCCTTAGTATCCTATTCAACCAATCACAGCATTCATACTATATATAAACAAACCGATCATGTACAAGAAAAATCTTTCAAAACCGAATAAAGATACTGAAAAATCAAGTTTAAAATAGCTGCGTTCACTTAGAAATGAAACTTATGATAAAATAATAGTTCAAGATGCAAATATCTAAAATATTTTAAAAAGTGATCTAGATTTACCTTGAGTGCAGATAGCAGCTGCTGCAGCCTAGCACGCAAGCTGCTTAGCGCAGGTGTAATGTTGACATCCGTGCACTGCTGATGAATCAGCTGATAATCTCTGGTCAATGACTCATCCAACATACCCCCTCTCTCTCCCACTTCTCTCAAACAATCCTGGCACTCTGCCAACATTCTCTCCTTCTCCTCCAAAGTGTCAACCAATCGCTGCCAGTCTTTCATTCTCCTCTCGATAGTGTTCAACCAATCACAATGCTGCTTAAGTGATTGATCAAATCTGGAGAGAACTTCGAGAAGATCATCTAAAAATCAAATCAAATAACAATTTAGCTGAAGTTGGGTGAGATTATTCTACAAATGTCTATGATCCCACTGCACTTTTAAATATTCTATTATTGTCTTTAGCTGTTAGCTGTGAGCATTAATAACTTATAAACCTGAAAAATATCAGCTGAAGCACAAAAAGCGTAAAGGACATACCAGTTTTCAGAGCAGCACTATTTACAGAACTGATCCAGTTATTAAATTTCTCCAATAGAGCTCTAACTTCAGATTCCATCATCTGCTCGCTTTCTCTGTCGCTCCTCAGCTGCTGAGAGCTGCTGTCTACAACAGCTGCAGCTGCTGATTTAACAGCTTCCACTAGGCTTCTACCAGCTGCTTGCTTGCTGGTAAGCTCCTGCAATCAACACAGCGTAATCTTAACTAATAGTGCTTCATGTGTGACCGGCTGATTGCACCAATTCAGTCTGTCTTTAAATTTTATTAAAGTTAATTTCATCGTCAAAATATTGATCTCATCCTAATTTTAGTAAAACTTTTATTAGAGATAACAGATGACTATCCATCAAAACTTGTCAAATCCTATTTAGTAAAGAAAAGAATTACACACACACACATACATACATACACACATACATAAACAAACGCATATATATATATATATATATATATATATATATATATATATATATATATACATGTAAAGTTAACGTTAACGTCAGTTTCCTCACTCGTACAGTACATATGTTTGACAGAGAGCCATAAATATCAGTACATCATCTTCTCTCACCTCTAACTGCTCCTTATTTCTAACCAGTTCCTCTCTATCTCCCACAGGCCTAATGCATGACGTCAGCAGGTCATGTGATTTAGTTAACCAATCAGAGGCGGCGTGCAGAGAGCGGTAAAAATGTTCATAGATGGTAACACTGGTCAGTGAACCAGCAACAAGAGCCTGCGATCAATCAATCAAAAGATTACACAGTAAATCAGTCGTCAGACAATTCCTCTGGAGTTAATTACACGACAATGAATGTTGCAGGAATTATTAGAATTATTATAATTTAATATAACTAACTATACAGAAAAATAATTTAAAGTTTTTCAGAATAGTTAGTGGTATTTAAAATCGCTCATTAGTATATCATTAATATTAGGAATTCATAAAAAGATTTTATAGTAAATGAACTGAGCTGACCTCAGCATCAGCGGCAAGTTTCTTGTATCTGCTGTAGAGCAGCCCGTCACTCATGGCAGAGCCATGCTGCTCGAAGGCACTCGCACGACCCTCCACACAGCGCAACAGTTCCTGCAGACAGACAAATATCAATCTCGTCAATCATGATAAGTACGCGTGTAAAACTACTGTGGGCTTAAATATTCCATCGTCCAATATTTAACAAAGATATAATATAAAACGATTCTCTAGTAAACAAACTAAAGAAAATTACTGATTTCAAACCTGTACCACTATATACGTCCTTCAAGGAAAAAGAATTTATTTCTTATCAATTTTACAGGACACAAAAAATTGAAATACGACATAACATCCGATGAGCTCACTACTAAACCACGCCCACCTGAGCCTGGGCCAGTCTCATCTGCTTGTCCTCCAGTGTCACCACAGCTGACCTTGACATCTTCACAAGCTCCTCCTCTCTCTGTGCTAGCCATGCCCCTAATTCCTTAGCCACGCCTTCTCTCAGTTCTCTCTCACGCGATTGGATATCGTGCTCAGCCCTGGCGTCAATCAATCTCTTCCTGAGATCAGAGAGAGATTTCTCGAGACTCGAGATCTCATCTCTGATCTCCTGATGACCCGAGGTGTCAGTGTGAGTCAACAGTGTTGACGCGCTGTCACTGACTGACTGCACCGCTGTCACACCTGCGTCCATGATGTTATAGAGCTCTTGCAGTCTAGTCTGTTTCACTTGCAGGCTGAACTTGTCATCGTGAGGTGCAGGAAGGCAGGAGACCAGTCTATTATCTGTGTCAGTGACCCAGTTACAAGCAGTCTTGTACATCGCCTCATGGGCCTCGTGCTCATCAACATACATAGTCCAAACCCGAATCTTTTCCTGCAATAAAAATCAACATACACGGTCTAAACCCGAATCTGTGATGACTGAATGTAAAATAGTAAACATATCCACACCAATTGTTACGATTTTAGATAATTATTACAAAGATAATGCTGCAGCTATATTTCATTGCTTTACAACGCTACCAGTAAAATTTAATTCTCTTTAAATAGCATTAAAATATAACAGCTAAACAGCATCAATGCATACCTTAAGACTGAGACAAAGATTTTTATGTTTTAGAGCCGATTGGTTGATAATCGAGGTCAAATTGCGTAAAGTATGCGGAGCTCCACTCAGATGACACAATTCATCGACAACAGCCTTTCTGAACTCCGCCTCATTCTCCAAGTCCTGTTAACACAAACAAACAATACACAGTGTCACATGATCCATAGGCTTTCTTGTATAGCAATAACAACAGCAATAATCAGAGGTACAATGTCTTACCTAAACACTTCTTGCATTGGTAAGTGAAATTTATCTGTTATGCGAGCATCAAGGAAGTAACTTCAAAATACGCTTTTAAATGAAATTGCTCCAGAAATCTGCATATAACCGATAGCAGTCAAGCTCTGCTCAACCAGTGTTGAAGATCTGGACCAGTACAGCCGATATGTAGGCCTACTAGGTGATATATGATATATGTAATATGATATATGATATGTGATATATAATATGATATAATAATGATATAATATGCTATATGACATGTGACAGTGTGGATACCTTGAGCTGCTTCAGCACGCATCTCTTGTCAGCCAATGAGGGCTTGAGTTGAGCTGCAGACAGGATCTGCTCACTTTGATTTAACCAATCATTGAGCTTGTTGCAATTTCTCTCCACCTCTCTATATCGTTCTATCTGCCTCTCTAAATCTTTTTTATTCTATTTGAAACAAAAACAAATATACGTTTATGAAATTATTTAAGACAAACGCCACAAACTCTAACCATAGGGTAAATGTTTATTAAGTTGTTTTTCTCTTGGCTTACAAATAAGAATTGATTAGGCCTAGCGAAGAAAAGAGGCTAAGAAGTACTTGCTCTATATTTTACTGTCTTATTAAATCTCTGGAAGCAAGTAGAGTGCATTAGAGTCCATTGGAGTCCAATAGAGTCCTGTAGAGTCCATTGGAGTCCTATAGAGTCCACATATGTCCTATAGTGTGCAATAAAGTCCAATAGAGTTCATTAGATTCCATCGAAGTCCAAAAGTGTCCACTAGAGTCCATAGGAGTTCTACAGAGTCCATTAGAGTCCACAGATGTCCCATAGTGCCCATTAGAGTCCAATAGAGTCCATTAGGGTCAATAAAAGTCCAAGACAATTCATTAGAGCATATATAAGAGTCCAATAGAGTCCGTTAGAGTTCGTAATGGTTAATTAAAGTCCATTACGTAATGGTACATTAAAGTCCATTACAGTCTACTGGAGTACAATAGAGTTCAGCAAAGTCTGTCGGAGGTCATTAGGGTTCATTAGGTCGATTAGAGTTAAGTAGAGTTCATATCAATTTAAGTTAACATAGTTTTACACAAAATGTAATTGACTAATAGTGACATCCGAATTTATAGTTTTGAACATGCAAAATCATATCTGATTTTTCAGGGCTCGCCCGTCACTGACATCGCTTTCGAGTGAGAAAGCTGACGTTAACCATTCGTTTTTAGCTTTTTACAACAACAAGATTTTAAGAAAACCTTTTCTATTTCAGTCAACAAAGCGGCGTGACGAGTTTTGTACTGCTCTGTATCCCTATGTATTTGTGCTTGTCCTACTGCTGATGTCTCTCGTAATATCTGAGAGGAGTACTGATTCAACTGCGCTACGCCTCTCTCTATGTCAGTCGGTATGTCTCCCTCCTATAAACACATACATACATACATACATACATAGATACATAATACACACACACACACAAACATACATCCTATACACATACACACACACATGCATACATGCAAACACATAAACACCGCTCTCTATGTCTGTCTGTATGTCTCGCCTTATGGACACACACACACATAGAGCTGTATCAGAGGTGTAGCCTACACATACAAGCCTGCCTGACGAATGAGAAGACACTGAGTATATCAGCATACACAATACCTCACAGTCTGCCACATTATTAATCAGATAAGGTACTGTATATAGTGTCTAATCAGCAGCTAATTATATCATGTGACAGCACAGCTGCTTATGACATCACGTGACAGCACAGCTGCTTATGATATCACGTGACAGCACAGCTGCTTATGATATCACGTGACAGCACATCACAGCGGCTCAAGATATCACGTGACTGCACTGTTGTTTGTTTACCTTTAGTCTTTCAAGCCGTTGCTTAAGCGTTTCCATGATAACCGGTTCAGAGCTTGTTTCCAGTTCTCTCTCAGCTGACACAAACAACTCGTCGACTTTTTTCATCTGATCATGGTAACTCTGGTGATGTTGCACAAAACCCTCGTACGTGGTGACACGATCCTGTCAATCAAATAAAACCATGCCTATTATAAGGCTGAGAGGTATGTGAGTCATAGCGACAAGCAATGCCGCAGAGCTAACAGCTGTAGCGTCTGATGGTATCATTAATCCAGAGGTCTTACCTAAAGACCCACAATCATTGCGTGATGATCAGATGTAACATGCATGATAGCGTTACAGTGTGGATCATCAGCGTGATCTAAGCTGTTAGCTCTACACTGACTCGAGTCAGCATCAGCTCCTGCTACTCGCTGCTCATGCAGTAAAGGTTTATCTCCTACATCAACACAGCCTTGCAGGTATATCAACGTGTATTAAACGATTCTAAATCAGACGTTTAGGTTCTATCACTAGTGATAAGACGACTATATCTATCACAAGTGATAAGACATCTATATCCTATCACAAGTGATAAGACGTCTATATCCTATCACTAGTGATAAGTCGTCTAAATCCTATCACTAGTGACAAGACATCTATATCCTATCACAAGTGATAAGACGTCTATATCCTATCACTAGTGATAAGACATCTATATCTTATCACAAGTGATAAGATATCTATATCCTATCACTAATGATAAGTCGTCTATATCTTATCACTAGTGATAAGTCGTCTATATCCTATCACTAGTGATAAGACGTCTATATCCTATCACTAGTGATAAGACATCTATATCCTATCACTAGTGATAAGACGGCTACATCTTGACACTAGTGATAAAATGTGTATATCTTATCACTAGTGATAAGAACTGGTAGTACAGACCTGGGCAAGGCTGCAGAGCTTCGTGTAGAGCTGTCGAGCGCTGCTCGGGGTCAGAGATTTGACTGCTGACGAAGTTGACGAAGATTCGACACCCTTTCTCTCGAGACTTTCTAGTACAGGCTCGTAGGACTTCAACTCACTGCAGATGTTCTGCTGATCAATCAATAAATCATTGCATTAATCAATCAATCACTTATTACATCAATCAATAATCACTGAGCTAAACTATCAATCAATCATTGCAGTATTTACACAATCAGTTGGTTATAAAATAAAAATAAGTGTTATAAACTGTAGACCTTTAATGTATGGAGTAGAATTTTCTTGTCCTCTAGATTTGCTCTCATTGGGCAATCGCTGCCCAGCTGATTCTCTATCTCTCTCAGCCAATCATCGGCTTGCTTTAAACTCGCACTGTACGACGTCCAATTAACTACTGCCACGTCCAGTGCTCGTTGCTCATTGGTCAATCTCTGGTATGAGGTTCCCCATTGGTCCGTCAGAGCTTTAATCTCTCCACCAATCACAGCTCTCCCTTCCAATGACATCATGGGGTAGAGACTTTCTCCAATCTCCACGACAGAGGTCAAAGTCTTCAGCCCGTCTTGTTTATCACTGAGCAACTTCTGCAGCAGAATATTCAAAATAATCAGTTGAGAAACTTTAAATATTAAAAACGAAGGAGAAAAAAGGGAGAAGGGTTTGGCGATAATATTAGATATGAATTTCAGTGACCGAATAACAAAGGTTCTCCAGTGCAGTGACAGACTGATGTTAGTGCGAATCAAAGCCGATCCAGTAGGTTTGGTGTTTATCCAAATCTACATGCCTACATCAGCATCAGAGGATGAAATTGAAGCGATTTACGAAAAAATAGAAGGAATGATTAGAGGAGAAAAACCTCATATGGATTTGGAGAAGAATGGAGAAGATTAGCTGGACGCAGAAGGTTACAAATGAGGAAGTTCTGGAAAGAGTTGGTACAGATAGAAGTTGATAAAAGTATAAAGAAATAGGAAGAAGAGCTGGATAGGAAACATTCTAAGGGGGGGAAGTCTATTAATAGAGGTCATAGAAGGTAGAATGGAAAGAAAAAGAGGCAGAGGCAGGCCGAGATTAGGTATGTTCGATGACTTAAAGACATACTCATACGTGGACTTGAAGAGGAAAGCGAAAGAGAGAGAAGAGTGAAGGCGTTATAGACCATGGACCTGCCAGTAGGCAGTACACTAAGAGAGAGAGAAAGAGAATAATACATTTCATTTACACAATTAGTTTGATGAGTTAGAAGAAGAAGTTGACCTTAACAAGACGTTGCTTGACCTTGAGATCCTCCAGGGATCCAGTGTTGCTATGGAGATGAGAGAGATCTCTCTCTAGCCCCTCCAGCCAGTCTATCACTAGCGCTCTCTCACTGCTCAATGCCTTGGACCTCGCTATGAACGCCTCTATAGCGCTCACTGAATCCTACACATGTGCAGCAAGGCTAATGTAGTAGAAACAGAAGATATTATAAACTATTAGCTACAAATACAGATGGTATAAAGCTAAAGTTAACGTCAGTTTCCTCACTCAAAAGCGATGTCAGTGACTGTCGAGCCCAGGATTTGAACCCCACACATACTGATCCGCGATCGAGTATCTTACCGACTTCCACTGGCGCCAGCCAAATAGAAGCAAATTGAAAAATATATAAACATATAGTGTCTGCAGAGTAATTATGAAATCAATTATAAAATAGAATTGTATATTAGGACATCAAGTTAAAAGTTGCAACTAATCATGATCATAAGTAAAGATTATATTGTTATAAAATCTCAACCTTCGTGTGCACCACTAGAGTTCTATATCTGGTGTTGATGGCGCTTAAATCTTGTCTGACACTGCTCGAATCCTGAGTGACTTTAGCTGTCTGATCTCCACACATCAGTTCCACTAAATCCTTCAGTTTATCCAGCGTCCTCTCTTCTTCCTTCAATTTCTTCATCATCTCCTGCACAGCAATCAATCAATCAATCAATCAATTAATCAATTGATCAATAAATAAATAAATCAATTAATTAATTAATCAATCATCAATCTATCCATCAATCAATCAATCAATCAATCAGTCCATTAACGATAATTCTGTGAAGATGTTCCTCCTGCGAAATAGTTAATATTGAAAATCGTTTAATAAATTATTGCTAATATATAATGTTATTCGTTTTAGCTACATTTAGTAACTAGTTGCTTCGAATTTATGAATGCTCAAAAGCCGATAGATAATAAACCAGTCAATAATCAATAAGAGTTTAAATTCCGTTTTCGCGCTATAAAGTAATGTCAGGGACGTCTCAAGCAGACTCTGCACAAACAGGTGCCAAGGCATAACACGATGATGAATGAGTCTTAAAGGACCGAAGCGAAAGTAAGATCAATAACAGTGCAAGTCCACAATATGGGAGGGTCAGAATAATAATAACAAGTTTTACCTTCAGTTTGTTCAGATGTTCTATTGCATGTTCCTCTGAGTTGATCTGTTGTGACTGCTTCAACTCTTTCTCTCTCTCTGTCATCCATTCACTCACTCTCTTTATCTCTCTCTCGCACTCTGTAGATCTCTCTAAACATTCTCTCAGCTTCTTCTCTGTCTCTCTCAGCTTAATCTTTAGCTGATCAATGGTGTACTCTAACTCTCCAAGCTCTTTTTTGATAAACTCAACTCCTGATCGGCCTGTTTGCTGTAACACCAACTCTGCTGCGATCTGATCATAAACAATTAAAATGGAAAAAAAATTAAACAACTCATTAGAAACAAATTGTAGAGAAAATTATTCTTTATTTTCATAAAACTCCAATTGGTCAACTAAGTATTGCCCTGTCTCTTTAAAGCATACGAGAGCGAATTTGAGAAAGCTCTCATTTCTATATTTACTTAAGATTTCAGAGTGTGATAAAAATGTAAACACACACAAAGTGTCCTATGTACCCAGTGCAGCTATTATACGCATTATAATGTTTACTATAATTATTAACATAACGTAATGTTCATAACGCGCCGCTTGTAACGGATTTAAAATGAAAGCAAACCTTGACATCCTCAAGTCTTCTGGTCCCTTCAGCATTCACTTGTGCCACCAATGACGTGATCTGTTCAATTCTATTGGTTAATATATTCACATCTCCGGACCAATCACTGAACAATTTACTTCTTTCAGTCAGACCTTCTATCCAATCAGAGAGGTCTTTAGATGCGCATGTATAAGCAGAATGTTGAGAAACTCTGTCTTCTAGCAGCGTCACGCAGGCCTGCAATATAGAGAGACAAACAGTGAAACTATCAGTGCAACGATCACATACAATCTTAGCAAATACTCAATTAATAGAATTTAAGTAACACCAGAAGACAATCTGACAACAGCTAGTAGGCCTCTACAGCAGCTTGTTGCACTGACAACAAGCAGCAGAATATGATCATAAAAACCATGAGAAGCTACTTAACACCTGCATCAATGACTCAAGCGCTCGCTCGTAGAGTGTATGTGCATGATATCACTGGTGTACTAAAATAGTCTACACATGCATTTCAATCACAATTGCAATGAGAGTTAAGTTGGGTATAGGGAGATTATGCAGACGAATATGCAGACCCTGAGAATTGTTTATGTTGGAAGAGTTATATGCCAAGGACCTGCCTATAGGCAGATAGAGTCTCATCGCATGTGTATAATAAACAATACAATACGCTTAAGTTCTTAGAACTGAATTTTAACGACTCATATTTACAATGACTACAGTGTATCAAACAGTCAGTAAAACTAGAATAATGGCCGTCAGGGAGGACTAACCTTGGCAGCAGCTTGCAGCTGCTCATAGCTGCTGCTCAGCTGTTCAGCAGCTGCTTTCAGTGACTCATCAGCTGCTAATGTTTCGCTCAGCTGTAGACATATTGACTCAGCTCTGCTAACAGCTGTGTCAACACTTGTACACCTGTTCATCACTTCACTCTGTAACATCTACACATACAACACATACTGCATATAATTACACAATGTAGGTCAATATTAAGCTATAAAATGTTTATGAAGTAGAGCAGGGCTAGTTTATCGTCCGCCTAGTACAACAAGGGATACTTGATTCAGAAACAGTCTGACCTATTTTCTAACCAATGACCTCCTGCCTATCATACAAGCGTTCTATCCACACGACCATCCAGTTGACAGCCTATATCATAGGAACAACATCAAAATGTACTATGAGCATTTAAAGCTTTCTCATATCTCAATGCACGAGACACTCCACTCAAATAGACCACTACAAACCCTCGCAGAGTTCAGTTGATCCTTCTTCTCAGTCAGAGTGTGAGATAGTTTTCCCTTTAATTCTTCTTCACTCCGCTCAGATCCCTCCACCCAGACTCGCAGAGCTTTGAGATCTTTCCAGACACTGTCCTTAGCACTGGAGAGGTTTTCCAGTTCCTTCAGAAGCTCTCCAGTCTGACTTCTCAAGCCCTTCAGCATTCCTCTCAGTCTAAGCACAAATAGAGGATAAACTAAAATTAGTGGAAATAAGCTTGAGAAATACTATGACAACATCATGAAAACAACATGACAACAACATGACAACATCATGACAACAACAAGACAACGACATTACAAAAACAAGACAACGACATGACAACATCATGACAACATCATGATAACAACATGACAACGACATGTCAACATCATGACAACATCATGACAACGACATGACAACGACATGACAACATCATGACAACATCATGACAACATCATGACAACATCAAGCCGCCAAAAAATATTTTCCCACAAGTAGTAAATACAATACGACCGTATGAAAAAGCATCATTATTATTAGATGTAAAAAATGTGAAATTCTGATTAACTTACTAGTATGAAATAAGGTAACATAAAGCTTATTATACGACAGAATATACACCATAGGCGGCTAAGTTTAAAAGAACCACGCCTACTGACCTTGATAGCCTGTGTCGAATGTTTTCCCGCCCATCAGTAGAAGTCTCTGCGTAGAGACTTTCACCAATCACTGCCACGTCACCCACCCTCCTCTCCCCCTCCCCCTCAAGCTCAGCACACAGCTGCTGCAGCCGACTCACTCTAGCCTTACAGCTGCTGTCAGCTGCTGTCACTTCACCACGCCCACGCTGCTGCTTCAACCAATCAGCGCACGCCACGTCAGCCTGCTCGAAGGCCCCGTGTCTAGACACAGCCTGCTCTGCGCTCAGCTGCAGCTCCTGTGAGAAAACAAGGGCTTTATAGCACTACAATAAACTTTATAACAGCACAATAGCAAACTAAGAAATAGAAGAAATTTATAGTTTCTAATAAACTTACAGAGAACAATTTGTTAATTAAATATTAAATGAGTTTATATGGATATTATTACCATGTTAAAGGCATTTTTTACTTAATTTTATATGTTTTACTATATTTTTGCTTTCGTTAATTCTTAATTTATAATTTTAATTTCTCACTTAAACCTAATTAATCTTCATTAATTCTGGAGCTGAGAGCTAATCATAAAAAGGAATGCGTATCTTGAACATGCCACTGGGAAGAACATTAAAGAGAGAGAGATCTACAAACAGATAGAATTGTTAAACGAAACATTATAGTCAATGTAAGAGCAGTGCTAGAGGTTGTCATGAACAGCAGAACCTTGAGCTGAGTCAGTAGAGCTCTGTGTCGATGTCTCAACTCATCCAAGATCTGCTGCGCCTCTGGTTGTTGTTGTTGTTGTTGTAGTCGAGGTCTGTGAGTGGGTGATGCTGCTAGCGCTAGAGAATGTGTGAGATCTTCTAATCTCTCAACATCAGATCTCTTTCTCTCGATCTCTTCTCTCATCTCCTACACACATTACAGCAACAACATGTAGGCTTTATTTCACCACCAAGTGAACGACTCCACAAAATGAGATCATGTGAAGTGAGAGACAACTCAAAGCGTTGACGAGTATATAGACTGATTTCTCTTCATGAGAACTAATTAATATTCGTAAGATTCAAGTTAAAAAAGTGTTTTCTCAATACTCTAACAATATTATGACGACAGCATATTCATACTTTGATCCACTCAAGTCTGGTGCACTTCTCCTCGAGGTCACTGAGTGCAGGGAGGTCACGTGCACTCGCCTCACGCTGTTGAAGATACAAGCTCAGCTGCTGCTGTACCTCCTCTAGCTCCTCCCACTGACCTATTAACCCTTCGCCCTTCACCTTGCTCTCCTGAAGGTCACTAGACGTCTCGTCGAGGTCACGTCTGAGTGCAGCTAGGTCACGCTGCAGAGAGTCTCTACCCACAGTGCTCGTGTTATCTTGGACACGAGAGTTCAAGAGAGACAGGTTATCCACAGCACCTCCTAACTCTTCCATCTTATCCATCAGCGTCTATAGGAGCAATCATTATCATCATTATCATCAGCGTCTACATCAGCAATCATCATCATCATTATCATCAGCGTCTACATCAGCAATCATCATCATCATTATCATCAGCGTCTACATCAGCAATCATCATCATCATTATCATCAGCGTCTACATCAGCAATCATCATCATCATTATACGTGTAGAGGAGTCCACGTGATACCTTCCATATTCTAAATGTTTAAATTATATAATTATATTTATTTCATATGTAATTGTTGCGTTTTCACTATTCACAGTTGTTACACAATGAACTGCACTAACATTATAGAGTTCGTTAAATAAAGCACCCAAAGCAGAGGAATGAAAGTCGTACCTGTATGTTGTGTAGTCGACTCTTCAGTGTGAACTTGTCGACGGTTGACGAGAGGTCAAGGACGTTCCTAACCTCTTCACTCACTCCACTCAGTCTCTCTCTTACTTCTCTCTCTCTCCTCTCATAGGTCACGTGATCTCTCACTCTCTCTCCCCCCACCTCCAGCAACTCCCCCAACTCTCTCACCACCCTGTCGTGCCTGTCAATCAAACTCTGCTGGGCGGAGTCACGGGCAGAGGAGGCGGGGCCTGTGAGGCGTGCTAGCTCAGCACTGCGTGACGTCACGTCTTCAGTGTAAGTCTGTAAACATTAAAAGAACGTCCATGATGATATCTAGCATGTAAACATTAAATGATCGTCCATGATGATATCTAGCCTGTAAACATTGAATGATCGTTAAGTGATATGATGTAATGATTTGAAAGTTGCAGGAAACAGGAAAGTTGCACACAATTATTTTCCACCTCACACAGACAGAGGATAGGTTACAAGTAGTAGCCTATGCTATATCTCATTGCAATGACTCGTTATTTCACTCAGAATCGATTACTTAGTCTCCAATAATTATGTAATTGAATTCTAAATAAGCGAACAGATATAATTGTTAGTTGTCTGACCTTGACATTCTCTAGTGCAGTTCTCTTGGCTGCTAGCGTAGGCTGCAGCTCTGAGTTAACCTTGACCTTTGACTCCATGTCAGTCAACCAATCAGAGAAGAGCTTTAGATTCTGCTGCACACTGCGTATCTGTGTCAATGTCTGTCTGCATGTCTGTGTCAGTCTCGCTAGGTTTCTATTTAGATCCTCCCACGAATCCCTCAGTGCTCTACAGAGATACAAAGAGTGATGGAGGAGCATATTAGCACACTGACATAAACACACGAGAGATACAAAACGTGTGATAGAGACGTAGAGAGAGAGATATGTGTTATTTAAGCATTAACACTAAATCACTGACAAATACAAAGAGAAATAAACATTTAAAAGAAATAAAATAAAACATATTAACACACAGACATAAACACACAAGAGATATATAGAGTGAGAGATAGAGGAGCATATTAACACACTCGCATAAACACATGAGAGATACAAAGAGAGAGAGCTACAGAGACGCATAATGACACACTCACATACAAGCATAAACTGTTGGCGCTCTAGAACTTCTTACACTTCTATCCTGCGCGTAGGAGGTCCCTCATAAAAACATCTTCTTCAGACGTGGTATAGGACGTTAAATATTTATTTTAATTTGTTTCATTTGTGTTGACGTAGACAAGAGATATGATGACATAAATAAATGTGCAGAGTTACAAAGCAGTACAGAGACAAGAGCTACCTGCAAAAACTCGAGGATTGCATAAGTTTATGAAACGTTAAATTCTGCTTTATTTAATAACCAAAATGACAAAGAAATCTCTGATAGTTAATAACTATAAGATATTTCTTTCTGTAACTGATGTTTCAATTGTAATACAAAAAATGGAATAAGATGATAAAGCATAACAGCCACGGATTTGTAGTGGTTAATTAAAACCTGAGACTTTTTGTCTGATGAGCCGCTTACAAACGCGTATGTTTCAGTCGATTTACAATATTATTTTACTAAATTGCTATTTAAGGTATTTTACTTGTTGCCGGAATTAAATTAAACATTTAATGACAGACTCCGCCCCCTGAAGTGAGCCAATCAGAGAGCGAGACTCCGCCCCTTGAAGTGAGCCAATCAGAGAGCGAGACTCCACCTCTGAAGTGAGCCAATTGGAGAGCGAGACTCCGCCTACCTGAGTCTCTGACGCAGCGGCTCCCTGCCAATCACACTCGTCCCTGCACACACAGCCTCACACTCCGCCTCCAAGTTCTGCAGTAGCCCCGCCCCTCCTCTGCTCTCTATCTCACTGGCTATATCCTGTCAACAACAACAACAAAGGTTTAACGTCCGCTTCCTCATCCACGATTATGTGAGGCACGTCCCCAACAATCACTACAAATTAAGTCACTAAATTTTACATGCAATTTTGTGCTAAGAGAAAGTAATATCTTTAACAGTGCCAGTTCAATCAATAGTAATTATTCATAGAAAAACTAGATTAAATGTGCTGAGGACTTTGTAGACACGCGAGACACTTGACAGGTGAAATAGATAGTTCACTGCACGGGTGTCTTCAGGTAGATCAGATAATGAGGATCATTGAGTCAATGTTGTGCTCTTTATTAAATTACAGAGAAATTTAGAAAAACTAACAAATTCACATAAACAAACCAGCAGCTTAGCTTCCATGTCCTCAGCAGCTGCAGCAGCTGTAGACTGTAGCCCCGTCTCCTCTACGTCACTGAGCTGCTGACGCAGAGCAGTGAACCAGTCTAAACCAGTTCTGTAGCTGCTGTCGTGCTGCTGGTGATCACTCACATACCCCGCCCAGCGCCCCACCTCCGTCTGTACACACCGTGTATACAAGCTATAAATACGTGCACAGTGTAGGTACACACAGTGTGCACACACAGTGTGTACATACACACAGCGTATACATACACGCACAGAAGTGTAGACTTACACGCAATGCATACACATAGAGATAACATACATACACTTCTATATATAACATTCAATGTCAGAACTTCTCTTTCCCACAGTCAGCCAGTAGATAAAGACTAGAGATTAAAGCTATGTTTAGCACTGGATCTGAACCCTGCACCTACTGATCCATCCTATCTATCCCATTTCTTTCCGCCATAGTTCTATATTCTGACCCTCTGGTTTCAGTCTTCCTTGTGTGGTGCTTTGACGTCTGTTGATGAAGAGTCTGTTTGAGACGTCCCTGACATTGCCTTATGGCGAGTATAACGAAACGTTGAATTGTGATTGATTGAATGACTGATTGATTCATTAATTAGATAATTTGCTAACATGATTTAGCCCAAAATGAAGCCAAACTATGAATTAAAAATATTTCATGTAATTTTTAAAATTCCATTCTCTTAATAAATAAAGAAATACATAGGCCTAATAAATATATGTGAATATATTGAACATTGCCAGTCGTCAATATAAGATAACTTCTATCCCCACTCTCCCACCACTCCCCTACTAGGCATTATGTGAACATAGCTACCACTACATATTATAAAAGATCTATACATTTGTACCTTGATTTGGTCGCAAAGTTTATTGTATTTAGTTTGAAGGCCACTGATGTGTTTCGCCTGCCCGTCTTTAGATTTCAACTGTTGACACCTGACGAGCATTCTTTCAATATCTGATCTACGGCTTGCTGCTGACTTCTCCATATTCTAAACATACAAAGCTGGTATAGGTTAACGTCAGTTTCCTCATTCGAAAGCGATGTCAGTGTCGGGCGAGCCCAGGATTTGAACCTCGCACATACTGCTCCGCGGTCGAGTATCTTAACGACGTCGCCATTGGCTCCAGCAGTATAATGTGTAATACAGCCAGTATAATGTATAATAACATAAATTTTTTATTTAATAACAAAGTAACATCATTTTTTATAAATATTTTATTAAAAATATTAATATATTGTTTAAATAAAATTAACAAGACATGTCCCATACCTTTGTTTGAACAATTAAAGATGTTATATTATTACGCTTAGAAATATTTTCATACAAGAAAATAGCACATAAACGAAGTCACAAAATACAAGTGAAATAACAGTGGCAAAATAATATTATATAAAGTTCAAATGGCATGACAATTATTCAGCATACTGGAATATATTACAAAATCCCTGAATCTCGTAATATGTACAATGTCTTCAATAAATAAATAATTTGAAGAAAATTGTGAATTCAACAGTTAAAGAGGCGAGCTGTTTAGAGTAATTCCATTTCTACTCGAGAGCTACGTATTGGTTTTATGAAGATCGATGTTGTAGCAGTCTAATATTGTCGTTGTCACAAGCAAGTACATATAATAAAGTAGATAATTGAAGTGAACATTCTAGATGAACTATGACAGCATTACCTTTAGTTCATCCAACTCTTTCATCTTCTGCTCGATGTTATCTCTTAGTTGTAGCTGTCTCAATCTCTCATCCTGTGCTCTTATCCATTCCCTCACTTCATTTATCTCTCTCTCCATCTCTCTCTCTTCTCTCACATCTCTCTCCAGTCTCTCTCTTAGTCTCTCTCGCATCTGTCCCACTCTCTTCCACTCCTGCTCAGCTGCTGACAGCTGCTGTGACCGCTGAGGTCTCAGCTGCTGCAGCTGTGACAGCTTTCTGCTACCTTCTTCAGCTGCTGGGTCCAGCTCCTAACACAAACATGAGAACTACACGTAAAAGTTGATACAGCTAATGTTAACGTCAGTTTCCTCACTCAAAAGCGATGTCAATGACGGGCGAGCCCAGAATTTGAACCCCGCACTTACTGATCCTCGGTCGAATATCTTACCGAACTTGCCACTGGTTCAGCCGAACATCAGTATAGATGCGCCTATTAATGGTTGCTACTGGAGAGAACCGGTTTAAACTGGACCGCTTATATAATAATTAATTAACAATGTGCAGTAACAACAAGTTTAAATTAAAACTAAGGCATCAAAATCAAACTAATTCATTAAATGTGAGACTGAGAATTCTGTAAAACCATTTAGGGTCCCAGAGGACTAGAGTTACGACTCGGGTTCGACAAGTCAACTAAATAATCCGTATCAAGATCAACTCATGACCAAAGGTCACTAACCATTTATATGCCTTTTGCAGGTTGGTCTGCGTGAATTGATCTGTAGTGACTTGTGCTGTGGGGACGTCCCTGACATCATTCTTGGATGAGGAAACAGACGTTAAACTACATGCATTATCTGACCTACAGTATCAGTCATTAGGACTGCCATTGGCAGACGATTCTTTATGTTTTCAGCTCCCTCCAACAATATGGAATTCTCTGCCACAAGATCTTCGATCCTGCAAAAGTTTAGTACCTTCCCAAGCAGGCTAAAATCACATCTCTATCCACCATAGGTCGAAGCAAGAGGGTCATATTCTGACCATCTTGGACTTGCACAGTTTTTGATCTCGTTTCTCTTCGGTTTTTGTATACTCAGTCGTCATCCCTTGCGATGCTTTGGCGTCTATTAAAGCCGAGTCTGATATTATTATTACTACTATTGTTATTATTATTATTACTATTATTACTATTATTGTCATTATTATTATTATTAATATTAGTAGTATTAACCAGTAGCGCGTTGAGTTTAGACTGAGCATCTTGTACGTCTTCTGTCATTTGTTGAGCTTCAATGTCCATCAATCTCTGCTTATAACTGACTGTCCAATCTGTGAACTGCTTCAACGAATCGTTGAATAATTTCTCATCATCAAGCTCCTCCTTCAAATCTGATATGCTATTCTGTTGAAAGATAAATTAACTAAAAATCAGTAAACTGATCAGAGCCCACTTCTGTGTATTCACACACACAAGCACACAAACAGACACACACAATCAAATAATATATAAAAAGACATAAAACAGAAGAGGGGGGGGGGGGGGGGCAGCCCCTGCAACGTTTAAAGACATCATGAACATAAACATAGGATAGAATGGGCTCTAAGATTCCCATCACAACGCTACAGTACGATGAAGAGATAAACACAATATCTGCTTCTGTATCACTACAGGATTGCTTGAGAAATATGAAGATGTCTCCGCTGAGTTGGAACCTGTGTTATCCTGCTTATCATTTTATCAAACGAGTGTCTTATCACAGTCACCAACTCGTACAAGAACTTGATAACACACGCCAGAAGCTTTCAGGAGGATTTCAACAACAACAACAACAACAATAACAGTTGTACAACAACAACAATATCAGTCATACAACAACAACTGTTGCACAGGTAACCGGTAGGCTCGTTAGTTTAAGGTACAGCAATGTTTAGAGTCTAGTCTCACCTTGACCCTTTCAGCCAATCTCTCATATCCAGCTACAAGCTGCTGCAGTTCCTCACTGCTGGCGGCGCTGATTGGCTGCAGCTGTAGCAGCTGCTTTCTGCGAGACTCCACAGCTGTGCTCAGCTCCTGGGTGCAACAACAACAACAGCAGCTGCTACACACACACAGTCACTGTCAGATCTCTGCTGTTGAGACAACATGCATCAGAGACACAGAGAGTGAGATTGAGAGAGAGAGAGAGAGAAAGAAAGGGAGAGAGAAAAAGAGAGCTAGAGAGAGACACAGAGAGAGAGAGAGAAAGAGAGAAAGGAAATCGGTGAGAAAGAGAGAGAAAAAGAGGAAGAGAGAGGCAGAAAGAAAGAGAAGGAGGAGAAAAAAGGATTGAAGTAAATAAAGTGAGATAGAAGTAAACACAGAGAGATAATAATACACAAAGAAGGCAATATTAGTAAACCCAGAGATATACGTAAACAAAGAGACACAAAGAGAGCGAGAGAGAGAGATACAGATAGAAGTAGAGGGACAAGTTGACAGACCTCTAGCTCTTTTAACAGTCCACTCGTCTCTTTCGTTGTCTGTGGTTTCTTTAACTGTTTAACTCTCCTCTCTCTATCTCTCAACCAATTCATCAATTCATTCATTTCTCTGCTGAATTCACTCATTCTATTCATTGCATCATTCATCAGCAGGTTTGTATGTGTCAGCTGATCAATGTACGTCTCCCAGTCTCTCTGCATCTGTCTCTGCGTATGTCTCAGTGTCTCTCTGCCTGTCGCACTGGTTTCCCTGCTAATAGTATCTGTGAGTTCTGCTATCTCTCTCACACTGCCTTCTCCTTGTTTACTATTCTCCTGTATTCTCTGCAAATCAGTCCATCAATCAATCAAACAAATCGATCAATCTGTCAGGAACCTGATTCTACAATTTTTAATCTGAGGTAAAATGAGGACCTGACATCAAATGGTTCAGGATTTAAATTCCTAATAATATGCCTCTAATAATTATTTTGGAATCTTTACCTATCCTCGATTTGACTGAATCTAGATATCCTACTAAGTGATTGATAACCTCAACGACTGTATTAAATTAAATATTAATTTTAATACGAAAAGAAACAGGATAATACACAGGTATGCAGTAGAACGAAAACTAAAACGATTTCAAATAACACGTGTACGCGAAATTCGAATAACTTAAAAATTACACTTCTCTATTGAATTACAGTTTACTTTAAATATCGCAAAAGCAAGTACTTTATATTACATACGCTTACTTTTGACATACAAATTACTGATACTCTCTCTAGCATAAATTCCTACACTTTACTTCACTTTCCTCTCGACTATTCGTCTACTAGGATCTCTACAATCCCTAGGTTGGAATACTTCGATGGAACTCTCTTCCCAGCTCGATCGTCTACCGATCGCTCTCTCCACATCGACTGTTCGATGGACTACAAATAGTTCGAATACCCGAACCCTTCGAATTGCTCTCACTTCGTCTACTCTTGAGATTCTTAAAAACTCCTAAATCTCTTTTCAACTTGGCACGTTTTACGTCCGTGTTGTCAAGCTTCCATCTTGGATCTCACTCACTTCCTGTTTAGGCATGCCCTCATTGGTCACTTACCCTAGCTTAGCTACCGCCTAGGATCTCACTTTAATAAAACTCAATACTTTAAATTTAACTTTACTTATCCAGCCGTATTATTAATTACTTTACTGGAAATCCAATTACAAGTATAAATACATATTAAATACATACTAATATATATCGAATCGACCTTTGACACAATCAATCAATCAAATCAATCAATCAAATCAATCAATCAATCAATAAATAAATAAATCAATCAATCAAATAATCAATCAAATCAATCAAATAATCAATCAAATCAATCAAATAATCAATCTAATCCATCAATCAATCAATAAAATAAATCAAACAAACAAATCAATCAATCAATCAAATCAATCAATAAATAAATAAATCAATCAAATAATCAATCAAATAATCAATCAATCAAATCATCCAGCCAGCCAGTCATTCAATCAATCAATCAATAAATAAATCAATCAGTAACTCTGACCTTGAGCTGTTTCAATGAATTTTTCAGTTTTACTTCATCAGTGAGATCAACCTCTCTGAGTGGCTTAAGTTCTATGTCAGCTGCTCTCAGCCAATCAGCGACTTCGTTACATTTAGACTGATAGGAGGCGTGTTTGCTAACTTCTCGCTCACTTTTCTCTTCCAGACTCTAAAACATTAATAAAACATTAACCGAGTTGTTAATGTTTTATCATAAGTATCGCTTTTGTCTTCCATGACAACATGGTAACAAAATAGTGCACAGAGATGATATTGCAAACCTTGCATCCACGCAATGCTCGAATGAGTGGCTAGGAAACCAGATAAACTAGTATTGATGAGATGCAAAAGCTAAGGCTAAATTTAACGTCAATTTCCTGCTCGAACAGCATTTCAGTGAAGGGTAGAGCTCTGGGTTTGAGCCCTGCATCTACTGATCCGTTGTCGAACAATTTACCAACAAGTCACCACTCACAGCCGAGGCAAAAATGTCAGCATCACGCTTGATATAGGCCTACTGGTGGGTCAACAACAACATCAACAACGAAGAATATATATTATATATACTCTAGGTATACATATGTGATGTGAGATGTGAAATAATGAGATACAAATAGAGCAAGGAGAGAGAGCGAGAGCGAGATAGAGAGAGAGAGAGAGAGAGAGAGAGAGAGAGAGAGAGAGAACAACCTGTATGGACTCCAGCAATGCAGTGTATCTGTTAGACAGCTGCAGCACAGCAGCTAGGGTTCTGTTATCAGCTGCTTCAGCTGCTGCTGCAGCTGCTGCCTCAGCTTGCTGCTTAATGGTACTCACCAGATCACCCTGACTCTCTATCTCTGACTTCAATTCCTGCAGACATACAAACAGCAGCTGGGTACAGCTGTCACTCAGCTGTGTACAGCTGTCTACATCTGTCATTCAGCTGTGTACAGCTGTCACTCAGCTGTGTACAGCCATCACACAGCTGTGAACAGCTGTCACTCAGCTGTGTACACCTGTCACTCAGCTGTTACACTTCTGTGTACAGCTGTCATACAGCTATACACAGATGTCTACAGCTGTCTACAGCTGTGCACAGCTGTCACTAAGCTGTGCACAGCTGTCACTCAGCTGTGTACAGCTGTCAATCAGCTGTGTACACCTGTCACTCAGTTGTGTACAGCTGTCACACAGCTGTGAACAGCTGTCACTCAGCTGTGTACACCTGTCACTCAGCTGTGTACAGGCAGCTGTCACTCAGCTGTGTAGAGCTGTCATTCAGCTGAGTACAGCTGTAGCACATCAGTCTAGTAAGACTCTAAGGAACCAAAGTTACTGAGAGAAAGCAGAGCAGCTGAGAGCTAGACAGAGATCTGAATAGAAGTCTACAATACTGCGAGTAAGAGATTGTGTGGTCTATGCCTAGTGACTACAATGATAACTACTAAACAAAAAAGCTGGTAAAGCTAAAGTTAACGTCAGTTTCCTTACTCGAAAGCGAACAACAACAGCCAAAAAGAACAACAACAGCCAGTTTTTTCAGTAAACAACAACAACAACAACAGTAGGAACAACAACAACTAGTAATAAAAATTTCGGTTCACTTGACTACGTCTTCCTCACTAGTGATTGCGACGTGCTTCTGACCTTGACATTGTGGTGTTGTTGTTGTTTACTGGAGAGGTCAGGCCTTAGAGCTGACAAGTCCTTCACCTTAACCTCTGAACTCTTCAGCCACTGCTGGAACGCTGCCAAGTCCTCGTCAAAATCTCTCAGCTGAGACAAATTTTCCTGAAGGGTAGCACTGTTAAACATAATCAATCAATGAATCAATCAATCAATCAATCAATCATTCAATCAATCAATATATACATACAACAGAGACTAGTAACAACATCTCAATCAAACAGGTTCTCCCATAAAACAAACACAGGGAATTTTCTCGTGGTAGCTCTGTTCAAGATAAATATAAGCAAAGCAAAGTTACAACGTCTGTTTCCGTCTCTCAAAAGATTACAACAGAGACGGTACGGCTGAAATTCGAACTGATGACCTCCGGTTCTTCAAGCAAGTGTGCTATCCATTAGGTCATAAGACCTGTGCGTCCTTGATCTATACCATTTTCTATACGCTGACGTGTCACAATACAAACGTTTGGAAGGAAACTAACTAGACTCTGAGATAGTTTTCCAAGGCTTTTTCAATATCCACGTTAATCCGATGTTATGACACCACAGTAGCATTAATGTTAGTCCATTTCAAACAGTAGAAAACAACAGAGAGTTAGCAACAGTAGACTGAGAATATATGAACCATTACCTTACACCATAGCCGTATTCTTTATTAGAGTATAATTCATTAAACAAGATCGCGAAAAATAGTAGGAGTTTATTCCAGCAGCTGATCTCAGATTATGTAATTGATTAAAACTATCAAATTCTTCTCATCTAACAGTAGAAACCACTCACCCGGCAGCAGCAGCGCTATCTCTCAGCTGTTCTAGCTGCTTGCTCAGCTGCTCTCTCTGCTGCAACAGCTGTTCTCTCTCCTCAGAACTCAGCTGTCGTAGGAGGAGCAACTCATCTATCTGCTGCACAGCTGCCTCTAGTCTCCGTCCACCCTCGTCCATCTGACCAATCAGATCTCTGACAGCTGCTAGCCTGGTTTCAGCGCTGAACACGTCAGTGCTGGGGGCCTGACACCAGTCTAGCCTATCAGCTGCTTGGCTAAGCCATCTCTGCGTGTCTCTAATAGACGAGTGGGCGTCCGTCTTTAACTTGTCCAGCAAATCTTCCACAACCTAAATACAAGTTTATCTACGTAAATATAGCTCTATAAAGATTCGTATCAATGTAAGCATTCGTATCAATGTAAACATTCATATCTATATAAACATTCATATCTATATAAACATTCATATCTATACCAACAGTCATATCTATATAAACATTCATATCTATATAAACATTCATATCTATATAAACATTCATATCTATATAAACATTCATATCTATATAAACATTCATATCTATACAAACAGTCATATCTTGAAAACATTGATATTTAGAAATTTATGAAATAAAGAAAATCTGTTATTGATGAAATGGGTTAAGAATTAAATTAAAACAATTAGATGTCTGACTACCTAGGCAAGGACATATGCTGTTGTTGAAGTCAGGGTGCTCTTAGAAGAGCGAGGCAGCAAGAAGATCGCGTCACACAATAATTTCACTTCTATCACACACACTGTTTGTCATTTGTGAGATCTGCATTTATAACGAGGAGAAAATTTAACGTTAGTTTTCTCCGTCAGCTGAACTAATGTACGATAGCAATTCTGTAGGCCTCTTATAGCACAACAACAACAACAACAGCAGCTGACCTTGTCGCACTTCAGACTGGTTTGATCCAGTTTAGACCGGGCTGCGCTGATCTGCTTGAGCAGGGCCCTGGTCTGAGGCGTCGAGTACTTAACATCAAGCTCACGCACTCTCTCCTCCAGTTCTCGCAACTCTTCAGGGTAGTCTCTCATAGAGGCGAACAGGTCCTGCACAATAGACCATTGCGAAACTCAAACATTCCAACCAATAGGAACAAAGTGGCCTGACCTAGATCAATCTTCGTTTCTGGGTCAGTTCACTTCACGACGTGTAACCAAGGAGGCCACATAATTGCATGGTCAGCTAGACAAGTGCTCTATGTTGTCATTGACGACAATATCAGTTTATAACTATAGCGGTTGTTGTTGTTGCTGTGGTGGATGTTATCTCTATGAGATAGAAGAACGTAGTGTAGTAACTTGCATGCTTGTCTCACAAGTGAGAGACCTGGGTTCAACCTCCGAGCAGCCTAAGGCTGATCATAACAATGTGGATGTCACCCGAGCAGTCTGGTGCTGCTAAAACAAAGGTACGATTAATCAATGCCACGAATGTGATTTAATATCAGAATAGAAGCTGATAAAGTAGTCTTCAAGACGGCTTTCAGGCATGCTAATAAATAAATAAAAGAAAGAGATGGTTTGGCAACATGTTTGTTTTCACAAGGTAGAAGCTTTATCCTCGATAAATCATTTATATCAAACTTTCACTTGTTTAAATTATACAGAGAGAAAGAGAGGGATAGAGAGGGGGAGAGAGACAGAGAGAGACAGAGAGAGAAAGAGAGTGAGAGACAGAGAGAGAACTAAACTGACAAACAGAAAAATAGAGAGACAGACAGATAGAGAGATAAATAGAGATATAGAGAGAGATTTGTACACGAGTCTAGCTAGATACAGCGGGTTTCATAGAGACAATAAGTGTTACAGAGAGATATTTTCAATGACATAAATAGAGGTACAGGCAGAGATATGTAGAGACATACCTGTGCAGCCTGTATCCTACTAAACGTATCTGTGTCCCTGCCTCTCTCTATCTGTGTCAGTCTCTCTCTCACCTCAGCTACTTTGTCACTCAGCTCTCTCGTAGCTGCCTCAGCTGTCTGCTGCTGCTGCTCCTGCTGCTGTACATCTGCCTCCAGCTGCTGCGACAGCTGCTCAGCTGCTGACAGCTGCTCCTCAAGCTGGTGCTGCTGCAGCTCCAGCTGCTCTGCGACAGCTGGGTCCAGCTGCTTCAAGCTCAGCAGTTGAGCAGCTGTCAGCTGATGCTTAGCTAGATAGTCGCTCAGCTCATTCTACACAGAAACAGTCAATAGATCATCATCATCATCTTCTTCCCTTGAATCAATAGATCAATATAGACATATTCAATCCATAACCAATCTATAATATCAATAGCAACTCAATCAATCAGTCAATCAGTAATCAATCAGTGAAACAGTCAATCAATAAAACAGTCCATCAATAATCAATCAATAAAACAGTCGATCAATCAATCGATCAGTTGATCAATCATAGAGTGAGAGCTGAGAAGAGAAATAAGATATGTTAATGAGCGACTGTTGTTGTTGCTGCTACTGGAGGATATAGATTTTATATATAGACTACTACACAAAGCTCACACCATTACTCTCTATCAACCCGTGCTTCTCTCAGGTGTGTCGCTTATGACAATCAATCAATCAATCATCAATCAATCAATCAATCAGCCAGTCAGTCAGTCACTCAATCAATCAGTCAATCAATCAATCGTCAATCAATTAATAAATCAATCAATCAATAAAGCTGAGGGAGTCCTAAGATAAAACTTTCTGTAGACAGAAAAATTAACCTTGAAGCTGGCGATGCTGGCCTTGACCTGATTAGGATCCGACATGACCTTGACACTCTCATTCATCCTCATCATCATGTCCTCGACCCACTGACCTACTTCTCGCTGGTCTTGACCAACTTTCTGACAACAATCCAACTCTTTCTCCAATCTCTCTATCTCCTCATCCAGACCCTGTGCAGACACAAGACACGTATACCAGCCACGTGGACCTGTCATTTAGCAGTGGAATACAGAGAGAGAGAGAGAGAGAGAGAGAGAGAGAGAGAGAGAGAGAAAGAGCCTAAGAGAAAACACAGAAAATGCGTATCGATAATACCATAATTACATGCAAATATGCCATACTGTATATGTACAGTACATAATCGGTAACAACTAAGAACTATATTTAGAAAAAATTAGATTAGAAAAAGGAAAGAAACACAAACACAATATGCAGAAGTACGCAACGAGAGTGATACACAGGCAATGACAGAGACAAAGAGGTAATGAGAGAGACACAGAGGCAGAGAGAAAGAGAGAGCGATAGAGGCAGAGAGAGAGAGAGAGAGAGAGAGAGAGAGAAGAAATGTGTAAGAGAGATTTAATGAGTAAGAGAGAGACTATTAAATGAAAGAGAATAAGATGACAACAGATTTCTTAGAAATAAATAGAATTAATTATAACCTTTAGACACTGATCATGTCTGTGAATGGTAGAACTCAACTCTGATTGGTTGAAGTCATCAGGAAGTAGGTCAGTGAGACCTACTCCACTCTCTCTCATTCTCTCTACCGCCTCTCTCCCTCTTCCTCTCAGTTCTTCTCTTACTTTCTGTGTGCACACAATAAGTCAGCACAACACAGCAGTGATATATAACATGTAGTCTACATGTATGTCTACATATCTTACTACGTATATGTGCACATATCTTGCTACATGTACGTCTACATACATGTACCTTTCTGCATGTATGTCTCTAAACATGTAGTAACTCTATAGTAAATCTACATTAACTCTATAGTAACTCTGTAGTAACTGTATAGTAACTCTATAGTAACTCTATAGAGTTACACTATATCGAACATTATATTACACTCTGAGACACTCTGTGAAGAGATAACATAGATTAACTATTCGAGCTCTTACCTTCAGCTGCTCCAATCTCTTCTCTATGTCACTGACTGACGCAGCAGCTGTTTCATCAGCAACAACACGCTCAGCAGCTGTCAGCAGCTGATTGCTGTCCTCAGCAGCTGCTCCATAGCTGCTCCACAGCTGAGTTAGCTGCTCAGCTGTTCTCTCCTCCTCTCTCACTCGCTCTCTCGTCTCGTCACAGCTGGCGCGCAGCTGTTAACAGCAATCAGCAGCTATATCAGCTGAGTTCAGCACTTCATTCATTATACTTCTACTGATTATTTAAAAGGAAACAAGCAAATTACTTAATATTAATAGAGAGTTAAAATTACACTTAATTTTGTGAAGACTGCCTGAAAATTAAAAATATTTGTTCATATATCCAAATTACATCAATAAATAGTCACATCTACCAGTAGAAGCCTGACTTTTGCCACCCCACGTAATATTAGCATTTAGGCAGTGGTGAGGGGAGGCAAGGTATTTACTAGTGATGGTTAAACGAGGGACACGACGCACGATGTTAAAGATGAGGACTGGCTTCAGACTCCTGTGACGACTCTAACATCTTCATCATCTACCACTCTCTGCCATGTGGAGATAGAGAGCATTGGGATGAGGACTTAGAGAGATGATTCAAAGGTTTATGAGAGGAACCTCAGAGAGAGGGGTTGAGATAAATGGGGTTGATATAAATAGGATTGAGATAAATGGGATAGAGATAAATGGGGTTGAGATAAATGGGGTTGAGATAAATAGGGTTGAGATAAAATGGGCTTGAGATAAATAGGGTTGAGATAAATGGGGTTGAGATAAATGGGGTTAAGAGAAATGGGGTTGAGATAAATAGGGTTGAGATAAATGGGGTTGAGATAACTGGGGTTGAGATAAATGGGGTTGAGATAAAATGGGTTGTGACAAAATGGGGTTGAGATGGGGCCCTACCTCTTCTATCTGCTGCCTGATAGCTGCAGCCTGTGCGGGGTCAATGACCTCCAGTCTCTCTGCCACTTGTTCAAGTTCTCTACACAACTCCTCCACTCTTTCCATCTCTCTCCTCGCTGACTCCGCCCCACTCAGCGTCTCCATGGCACCCACATGTGTCGGTTCGTGTGATTGGTCAATGAGCTGAGTGACCTGAGAGAGCTGATTGGTCAGCTGTTGCTTGATTGCATCAAATCTCTTTCTACCCGCAGCCACGCCTTCTTGTCTCTCTCTCTCCTCCGCCAGTCTACAAACACGCATACAAACAAACATACAAACACACAGTAATAAACATATACGCACAAATACATACAAAAATATATACATACATACATGATATACGCAAGCATTTTCACACGTATACACATAAACCCTTTCTTTCTTTCTCTCTCTCTCTCTCTCTCTATCTCTCTTCCTCAAGTCTAAAAGTATACATAAATATGGGCATATATAAAAATAAATATGAAATCAATAGGTGCGTAATTGCATATACTTTCATATGAACAGAATAACAATTGAGTGGGTAGCACTAGTTATGGGTAGGCAGTTATTTGAATTGCAGCTAAGAGAGAGAAACATGCTTCTAGATTATGTATTCTCATCAAACTATGTTGATATATGGTCTCGCTATCTAGACAGATTCTGTCTCTATAAATGATGATGATGACGATGATGATGATGATGATGATGATGATGATGATGATACCTGAGCTGAACGTTGTCCACTTGATCCATCAATCTCTTCGCGTTCTTCTTCATCATCACAGGATGATCCGTGTCTCCAGTCTTAAATACAACATCAGCTCCCTCTGATAACTCTTCCATCTTCTCTGTCCTTCCTTCTATCTCTCTTAGGCTCTCTCTCACTCTCTCCATCTCTCTCTCAATGTCCTCTATCTCTCTCTCACTCAGATTTCCATCAGTCAGTCTCTGCCTCAGTTCCTCTAATCTTCTCTCAGCCTGCGTGGCTGAGTTTAGATACTCCACCCATTGGCTCACAGCTTGTTGCTTGTTCTCTATCCCCTCAGCCACAGCTTGACGCCTCTCACGCAGCTGTGACAGCTGCTCCAGCAGCTTTGATTTCTCCGTAGGGTCAGAGGTCGAATCAATGATTGACAGGAGCTTAGACTCCACCTCCCTCCATGCTGCGTTTTGATTGGCCAGAGAATCTTTCAAGTCTTTTACTCTAGACTCCGCCCTATCCAGATCATCTGTGTCAATCTCCTTCAATCCGTCCAAATCTTTCTCCAGTTCATCCAGGTAATCCAACATCGCTTCCACATTAGCAGTTAATCCCTGGCTATCATCCAGTGCTGCCATTAAGGAGAGTTTTCGATCATTTGTGCTCTTTTTAGCCACATTCAGCCTATCATCTAGTGATTGCTTTTCTCTCTCAATACCCCGTGCAGTGGCAGCATTGTCAGTGTGAGGCATGACTAATATCACTGAGTCATTGAGATTAGTCATCAGTGAGTCAGCAATGTAGATGTCTTCCTCCAGTCTCTACAAAATACAAACAACAGCACATATAGATGTCTTCCTCCAGTCTCTACAAAATACAAACAACAGCACATATAGATGTCTTCCTCCAGTCTCTACAAAATACAAACAACAACGCATATAGATGTCTTCCTCCAGTCTCTACAAAATACAAACAACAGCACATATAGATGTCTTCCTCCAGTCTCTACAAAATACAAACAACAGCACATATAGATGTCTTCCTCCAGTCTCTACAAAATACAAACAACAGCACATATAGATGTCTCCCTTCAGTCTCTACAAAATACAAATAACAGCACATATAGATGTCTTCCTCCAGTCTCTACAAAATACAAACAACAACGCATATAGATGTCTTCCTCCAGTCTCTACAAAATACAAACAACAAAGCATTGTTCTAATTATCTGCGTTTTATATTTAAATATAAAGCTACATGCATATATTTTCATTCAGATCATACAATATACTAAGCACTACTTTAAATAATTTAAAATATTCAGATAAATATAATCGAGAGAGTTTATGTTTATTTCCTGCATACAAATTATATGAAGTCGAAAATAATATATAGTATGAATTCAAAACAGAATAAATACTAATAGATTTATAATTAAATAATAATACTGGAGATTTCAATAGATTTGTTTTAATACTTATTTCAATAGATTTATTTTATTGGTTGCACTAGAAGAATTTATTAATTAGCCACACAACTCACGGTATTGGTTGCCAGTTCTTTGGTCAGATATCTCATATCCACTGATTTTACATTGACCGGCCTTGACACCCGTTCTTCAATGTCACCAACAGCTGACCTAGATTTATTGAGGTCAAGGTCATATTGTTTCCACGCCCTCACTGCTTGCTCTAGTTCTCTGGCCTTGACCTTGAGTTGATTGGTCACGCGATCCCAGCGCTTAGAGGTCAAGTCTAGTTCTTCTTTGATATGTTTAGCTGTGATAGCGTTCATCTTATTGCCTGTATCACTAAGTATCTCTAAGTCTCTCTCTTCAGCTGTCTGCTCCTCTAGCAGAGCCTATGTCACACATAAACACAACATAACACTCGTTCACATATGATATTTAATACACATAATTGCGACGTGAGGTCAACTTCTAGATCATTATACAGTACATGATACCTGTAACATATCCTGTGTTACGATATTGACCTCCTCCTTGGATATTAAACTGCTTCTATACCATCATTATCATCATTATCTTCATCATCGTCATCATCATCATCATCATCATCATCATCATCATCATCTTCATCATCTTCCTTTACTCACGGTTTAACTAGGTTCATGATACGAATAGACCTTCTCCACTCCTATATATCCCTTAATGGATAGATAGGAGTTTGATTTGGGGGTTTGGGGAATTAAATTTGATTTGGAGAATTGGGGGTTCCTCTCTATCGTTTTCAGAATCTTTTTCATTCGTTTTAGAAGATTTTGTAGCCATTTCTTGAGCGGCGCTATGATAGATATATATATATATATATATATATATATATATATATATATATATATAGACATATATATATACATACATATATATACATATATATACATATATACATGTATATATATATATATATATATATTAGATACTGTCCGATACCATATCATAAGTTCAGTATAATCTCTTACATTCGTTCAACAAAGTTTTGTAGCAATTTCTTGAGCCTAGGCTCGAACCACCCGAATGCCCTTTCCGATGTTGGTTTGGATCTTTAGACTGCCTTCCACTGCTTCTATACCAAACTACAAATATCACATAAACAGTTAAAGAAGCAGAAAGAAGAATACACACGTTGACACGGCTGAGTTTTTCCTCAATATCTTCCAGTGATGAGGCTCCGGTCTCACATCCGCCTAAAACCAGTTCTGTCCGGTCTAACCAGGTCATTAACCTATCTCTAACCTCTCCATACTCAGCGTAGTGACCTACATCCTCATGCAATGACCTTGATCTATCATCTACAATGTCACTGATTCTTTCAAACTTATTGTGAAGGTCAACTAAAAGGTCATTGAGTTGAGAAGTAGGCGTGGCTTCAGAGTGACGTGACAGCTCGTCAAACTGCTGATCTATAAAGCGCAGTGAGGCATAGCTGTCATCTAGCTCCGCCTTCAGTTCCTGAAAATATAAATAATTTGTGAAATCAAATCAAAATAGTACCCATCAATAATATACTTCATTGAAATAAGTGCACGTGCATTGAAAACAAAAAAATATTGTCATGCATAATTAAAGCCTAAAGTCAAACTTAATCCAATATGCTGAAATTTTCTAGTTGACTTTCAAAATTTGATATTTAAGCTGGGAAAAATACCAAAACTATTACCGAAAATAATATGACTATTTCAATATATATTAATTAATAATGGAATGGAAGACGGAATATCATGCTAGTAATTAACAATTGTCAATACTGAAATTTAAAAATCTAAAAGTTTAAATCTTTAGCTAAATTACCTTTATTTTTCTATGTTTAGTTTCTGGATCTACGTCACACTGACACAGTTCTTCCAACTCCTCCTGCTTCTTGCTCAACCAATCACAAAACCTCTCAGTCTCACTAACTAGGCCACTCCTCTGCTTATCTAGGTCATCTAATCGCTGCACTGTATCCATGGCCTGATTGGTCAGTCTGTCAGCTTTCTTGGTCAGGTCGTCAAGGTTACGATTCAGCTGCAGCTGCTTGCTGCTGCTAGACGTGTGAGACAGCTGCAGTGTAAGATCTCTCAGCTGCGCTAGTGTGTGGCTGAGTGAGTCACAGTCAGCTGACAGCTGTGCAGCACTCACTGAGCCCAGCTGCTGCTGTGCTATCTTATCAAGCAGCTGCTCAGCAGCTGTCCTAGAACTCTCGTACTCCAACCACTTAGCTTCGCTCTCCTGTATCAATATATTTATCATACAATCAATCAAGTGAGTCGTAGTTCAATTATATAATTAAAAAACAAAAACTGATAGCTAAGTAGAATAAAAAATTTGCAATAAATTCTAAAATATTCTATAACAATGGAAACGTTATAATATTTTATTCATTAATTACATTTCGTGATTTATATATTTAAACAAAACAAATTTCTCAATTAATTTATATAGCAAGTAGGTCTATTTCAGAGGAATTCACTGCAGCACTAGCTATAATCTACACTATGTAGTTTTAATCATGTTTTAGTCACCTAGGCCTATGTCTATTAGTAAATCAAACCTTGAGCCTGCCTAGTTTCTCTCTCGCCAGGTTTGTTGTATCTGCCAGTGACTCACTTAACGTCTCCATGACTTCCTGTACAAACATGGGGGCGGAGCTATCGCTCACTAGGCTCCTCCCTCTCTCTATCTCTGCTTCCAACTGCGGCTTCTGATTGATCAGCTTCTTTATGAGATCCTGTCAAAAACATTTGACTAGTTAGAATTAGAATTGCAAATGACAGGAACTACAACCCAAAGTCTGGTATAGTTTTCAGTCAATTGAGTTACTCCAAATTTTGAAGAGTTTAACGTACATTTTGACTTGTGAAAAATATATGAGAGATAATATTTGCCTTACTGAAAATATTCAGTATAAACAAAAGAAAGCAGTAAAAACGAAAAATAGAACAGTGAAATCATTCTGACATTATTTTGCTTCTGATATTATGAAGCAAAATGAATTAAAATAAATAGAAATGAGGCAACTACTTATAAAAGAGTACTAGATTGCCAGTGTGATATAACTAGTATAGAGTCAGAGACTAGACGTAGAGCAATGATTCTATCAGTGCACCTCTTGTTGTTTGATCAAGCCCTGAACAGACTCGAGGTCGTCTAGCGGCATATCTTCTCTCGTCATCCTCTCAGCCTCATTCAGCCAGGCGATCTCTCTCTCCACAGTCTCCTTGTACTCGTGACACTGTACCACTAGAGACGAGCGGGTGGAGCTTATCTCTACTGCGGGAAGGGCTGATTGGTAGCGCGAGATCAGCTCGTCCAATAGCAGCGTCTCCTTCTCCCGTGTGGGTGGAGTCATGGTTTGACTGACAGACTGTAGGGTTCGCCTCAGCCACTTAGCTTCTGCTCGCTGATCTTCAAGTAGATTTACGATCGTCTGAAAATATCACTGAACTCATCAAACACTTGTATAGGAACCAATCAATCAATAAAATAATCATTTAATTCTTTTAGTTATGGGTTAATTTGTGCAAAGTTTTTGATTTTATTACGTCATTTAAACTTTCTGAATCAGACTATGAAGCAGAGGTACAGTGAGTCATACCGAGAACTTCTGCACTGTTTGTTTATACTGGGCTGTTGTTGTTGTCTCTTGTTTCAGTTCTTCTATTGTCACGTTCAGTTCATTTAGCCAATGACTGAACGCGTCTCTTCTACACACACAAATAGCCAGGCTATATATATAGAATGATATCTCTTGAACCAATCACTGAACGCGTCTCTTCTGTACACACAAATAGACAGGCTATATTTAGAATGATATTTTTCTAATAATTTAAGTTAAAGTATTCATTTTATTTAATCAAAACGTAAAAGTACATAGAAAGAGAAATAATTATTAATTATGTCAAGCAAAATATTTACATTCTTTGTGAAAAAGAGTTAAAATTTCTTTGTTCAGTTCCTCAAAAACTTCTAGAAACTTAATAACTGAATGACTGATGACTCTAATAACTTTACATGCTGTGTATCATTAGACAGTAACACATATAAGAATACCTCTTTCTGTATCCCTCAATGTCACTGACAGTCTGTTCCAGTGTCACTCTCTGTACGTCTATCTCTCTCTTGATCTTCTTCCAGTGGTGGCTGTGTTGTTTAAGTCGCTGCTGAAGGCTCTGTGACAGAGGTCCTGCGTTCAAACCCTGGCAACAGCTCTTCATCTCTGCCAAGTTCTTGAGACATCTCTCCTCTCTCTCTTCTGTCCCTATCACTCTCTACACACGTGAATAATTTTAAGATCATTCCATGTAAACTCTGCTCACTGACTGATCTCTCAGATTATGATAGCTAAGCTATGTTACATCTCTCTCTCTCTCTCTCTCTCTCTCTCTCTCTCTCTCTCTATCTTAGTGCACTGCCTACTGGCAGGTCCATGGTATATAACGCCTCTACTCATATCTATCTTATGTATTTACTTCATGTCATGGAATCGTTTCTATCAAATCGTAAATTCACAGTATCACATGAAGAAGCATATTCTGACCTATATGAAATTCAAGCAGGAGTGCCGCAAGGAAGTGTAATTGGTCCTCTACTGTACCTCCTCTATACAGCAGATATTCCAACAACAGAGGGTACGTTTATGGGAACTTTTGCAGACGACACTGTAATAATGGTAACTGATGCTTGTCAGTTGAAGGCTGTCAGGAATTTGCAACTTGCTCTCGATGAAGTAAGCAGATGGACAAAAGATTGGAAAATCAAACTCAATGAGACAAAATCGGTTCATGTAACATTTGCATTGAGCCATAGGAGCAACAATATTTACACTTACCTCAATGACCTACAAGTTCCTCAGGCAGATTCAGCTAAATACCTTGGCCTACACTTGGATGCGAGATTAAACTGGAGATACCATGTCAAACAAAAAGCTGAGCAAATCCGGCACAAACAGCGAGAAATGTATTGGCTAATTGGACGCTACTCTAAACTCAGCCTGAGCAGTAAAAGGCTGATATAGCAATCAATCATCAAGCCAATTTGGACATATGGTATTCAGCTTTGGGGTTGTACAAAGCAATCAAACCGGGACATTATTCAAAGAACTCAAAATAACTTGCTTAGAATGATTACTAATGCTTACCGCTTTGTAAGCAATCAGGAGATACATAGCGACCTTAGTATCAAAAGAATCGCTGACGTAATCCGAGAATACTCAGCGAAACATGAGAAACGTCTGCTAAATCACACTAACGTTGAAGCCATTCAGCAGCTAGATACTACCTGTCAATTGAGACAATTGAAAAGAATCAAACCTCAAGAACTCGTTTCCTAGCCACTGGGGACTGCATATCATGCAAAGACGTTTGGGAGCTGTACGCTAGTTCAGCAAACCCGCACACGACTGGCTTAAACTAATTAAGTCCACTTCAAATATAGTGATAAATTAACAATCGTTAAGATTGCACTAAGCATATCCGATTAAGGATGCTTTTTAAAAAAAAAATCTTCATGTCCACATACGAGTGGATCTTTAAATTATTTATAACATTCCTTTTGATACACAATTATTCTTGGAGATTCTGCTTACGACGAGGTGGGCTCCCTGTGTCTTCCTCAGCTTCGACTAACATTTACTGGGAAGGGGCGTCATTCCCTGAGAAAAAAATCCTGTCTACCCATAAATGTGGTATAGTCACATAATGTGATATAATTGCTGGACAACTTCTTACCTTGTGCTCCTCCAGCAGATTTTCTGGGTCAGTGACCTGATTATCAAATTCTTGTTTTTCATTCTTTAGGAACTGTTCCACTTGACCGGAAGTTGTCAAAAAGTTTTGTTCCGCCTCAAAAAAGAGAAGATCCGCTTCCTTTCCACACAGTGCATCCACTGTGTCCTGGTCCATCATAACATCGAACAATAGTTCGTGGTTTATCAAGTAATAGCAAATATACATCATCATCATCATCATCATCAACATCATCCTCCCTTAAATCCCAGTTTGACCAGGGTCGGGATACGAATAGACTTGATCCATTCGTTTAAGTCTCTGTAGCAAATTCTGGAGCCTAGGCGCTCACCAACCGAATGCCCTTTCTGACGTTGGTTTGGATCTTGTTTTTCTGTCCCGTTCTACGACACGTGCACATTTACACGGTTGGTCTATTCTTCAAGCAACCCAGAAACAACACGGGGATAATATCAAATATACAACCGCAAGTAAACTAAAGGACAACTAATAGAAGAACTAAACAAGGCAACGTAGATCTGCGGACTATGTATAAGAGGTTTAGTCTACATTTACTGCAGCAATGTTAATCAACCATTCCACTTAGCAGCTCCAAGCATTGTTTGCGATTTGAAATCAAAGCGTAAACTTGTTCGTGTGTCATACGTGAAAGGACTCAACTATCAAATGCTAAGCAATAGAAGGTACGAGATGAAGTGGTTTTAGAACCTGCAGCCTGTTGATCAGGAGTTGAATGCGCTGTTTCACCAGTTTACTATCTTCCTCCTCCATCTCTCCGCAGAGCTTCACTCCAGTGTCCATCAGGTCCTTCCCTGGTCCTGCGAGCAACCCCTCCCCGTCTGATCTCATCTTCTGATCAACAAAACCGTTCAATGCAATGCAGAATACAATCTACATTTCACACTAACTACACTAAATAACTCAGCGTATTCCATTTTTTTATTTATAATTTTTAAATCTTTGCAGCAACGTCGATTAAAGAACTTTGTAAAACAAGCGAAAACATCAATAAATGAATCAATGAATGAATCAAATAATGAATATATGCATGAATGAATGAATCAATCAATCAATCAATGGGAATTTAACGTCCGGTCCCTCGCCATAGGACAATGTCAGGAACATCAACATAGAGAAGTAGATCTTGTTAGTTCCTACCTGTACTCTCCTCACAGATAAAGAAGAAGAATCGAGTAGATTTTGAGATTTTTCAATCCAGTTTTCAATTTGTTGACATTTATCTTCCATTATTTTCCACAAATCCAAAGCTTCCTCTAATCGTCTCTCCCAGTCCTTTCCCTTCACTTCGCAGTCCTAGTCAACCAACAGAACAGAACTGACGAACATTGAGAATCACTAGATCATAGTGTGTCGTGATTCTCCACAGCGGAGCCTATCAATGAAGCATCGTAGTTACCAGCACAGAGTGGAGTGACGAGATGGGACGGCTGAGTTGATTGAACACTAGTTAAGAGGCTCGAGAGTGGATCAGTAAGTGCGGGGTTAAAATCGCGTGCTCACCCGTCACCGATGTGCTTCTAGACTAGCAACTGACGCTAACCCCAACTACAGCCGTTGATATAACATCCAGTCTGAATGAGCCTTAACCAGCAGAGACAGCATTGAGAAGTATTGAGGAGCATATATACAGATGGAAGCATAAAAGAATCAATGGTTCAACTATTGCTTAAATTACAAAATTACAAAGCTACCATTGGTCCACAAAATAATCTAATAATCTAAGCCTACATACTAACTTAATAATAATAAGTAAAATGGAACATCTGTTAGCTAACCAGCAAAACATCAGCATAGCCATGGTAACTCACCTGTAGAGTCTTGTTGAGATTTTAGATTGACTGGGTAACGCTGCTACAATAAAATGGTAACTCACCTGTAGAGTTTTGTTGAGGCTTTTGATTGACTGGGTAATGCTGCTACAACTGAATGGTAACTCACCTGTAGAGTTTTGCTGAGGTTTTTGATTGACTGAAAAACGCTGCTACAACTGAATGGTAACTCACCTGTAGAGTTTTGCTGAGGTTTTTGATTGACTGGGTAACGCTGCTACAACTGAACAGCTGTTGGGTGTCACGTGAGTTACTCAGTGACTTGGTAACTCTGCTCTGACTCTCAAGTACCTTCCTGTACTCTCCCAGCGTACTGAAACACTCCTACACATACAAAATGTGTATACATGTGTACACCCAACACATACAACATGTGTACACATGTGTACACCCAACACATACAACATGTGTACACATGTGTACAGCTAGTCTAGTGAAACACTCCTACGCATACAACATGCGTACACATAGAGTACAGCCAGCGTTCTGAAACACTCCTACACATACAACATATGTACACGCACAACATGTGTACACATGTGTATACAAACAACATGTGTACACATGTGTGCAGCCAGTCTACTGAAACATCATTGTACATACAAGATGTGTACAATTTTGTACATAAAACATGCACAATGTTAGTGGTCACGCGTAAAGAGTTTAATATTGGTACATATTTTAAAATGTTGTAAGTTTAATGTGCGACACGGTTTTGCATTTCGTTTTTAATAATGCTTGCCATGTAATTAAGTTGTAATATATTTTAAAACAGAAAACAAAATTTAGTTAAAGTAAAAACAGTCAACACCAGATGCAGCAAACAACCTGTGCGGCTCATTTAACGAATCGTTCATTTAAACGACAGTCTAACATTTGTTAATACTTGTAATTAATATTTTATATCTTTTACAATGTATTATATTAATCATATACGATCTGTATTCAATCAGACGGAAGGCAAGTTTGAACAAAATTTTGAAATTATCTAGTGAACAGAAGCAGAGCTCCATTAGGTCAGCTGTTGAACAGTTGTTCAGCTGATTTACAAGCAGCTACAGCTGAGCCCATACCCTGTGCTTGATCAGCCTCTGTTGCACTAGCTCTCTATCAGGCAGCAGCCTGTGACTGCCCAGCAGCTGCTCTGCTGACTCCGCCCACTTAGCCACGCTACTGAGCCCAGCTAGCAGCTGCTGTACTGTCTGCACGTGAGGCGACAGCTGCTTACTCCTCTCTCCACTCTCTCTCTTTATCCTCATGAGTCTATCCTTCAAGTCTTTCAGCTCTGCCAGATCTGCCTTGGTCTCCTCTTCAGAACCAGTAGCAGCCAGTCCCTGAGCAGAGCTCGATGTTGTCTTAAACTCTTTCTCTATGTCCTTCATTTTTGACGATATAGTCTGCATCAAGAGAAAAAAGTCTGATAACACACACAGGCCTACAACACTCAAGTAATGAAAGAGTTCAGGGTTCAAGGTCACAGCGGCTACACGTGGACAGGTAGTGTCAAAGTAAAAAAGTAAACACGCATTTTAGTGAAATGATCAACTATGTTGATATTTATCACTTTTTAATACCACATGTTTAAACAGTTAAGCAATTTAGACCATTTTCCGTATAACCAGTCCAGTGAATGTCCGAGATTTTACTCCCAGATCAGCGAGGCCGGGATTCGAACCCACGAGGGTTCAATTCATCTCAGGATCTGTCATTTAAAACTTTACCCTACGCTATTAAGACATTCTGTCAAAATCTATGAGTGCTTATCACGTGAGTTTGTGCGCGTTCAATGAATTATTAAATAAGTATAGACTTTAAATTCTATATTCCTATAACTCATGAAAATAACAGTAATTTAATATTACCACACTTTAAATTCTAAACACAGTGACTAGATCACGACATACATTTAATTGACTCAAGTGATCTTCCACTTGCTCCGCCTCTATTAGATTGGCAGGTACAAGCCACGCCTCTGCTCTCGTAGCCCAACCCTTCAGTTTAGCCACACCCTCCTCATACATCTGACGCTGCTGCTGTGTCTGCTGATTCGTAATGTTCGTCAGTAATCTCTCCCACCTCTGACTGATTAATTGTATCTTTTCACTTATCTCCTCGCCTATAGGTTTCTGAGAAACTTGAATTAAATATTGACCGGATTGTTTGAGTCTCGCCAGGTTTTGTTCCATTAGTTCGAGGTCTCCCCTCTGTACAGCGAACAAGAGACAGCATATACATACATAGGCATAGCTGTGTGAGCGTCTATCAACAAATCTACTGACTTCTGTTAGAATTATGTGTGAATTATTAATAACATATACTAATTAAATGTGAAACTTACAATAAGTTCACTTTGATTGATATAAACATCCAGGTATGTATTCATTCCTGCACGATTCCTGTAATGCATTCCAGACAATATATAAGAACACTTTCTCTCTCTCTCTCTCTCTCTCTCTCTCTCTTAGTGCACTGCCTACTGGCAGGTCCATGGTACATAACGCCTCCACTATGGAGGCGTTATATATCATGGACACAAGAACACTTTAACCTCTGTTACTCCACCCTGCACCTATTCTATAATATCAACCTCATTCTTCTAGGCTCGCTCGTCACTGATGTCGCTTATGAGGCAAGAAACTGATGTTAACTCTCCTTGAGTTCTCTCTGGCAACCACAGTTACGATTTTATAATATATATCTTTATTTCGCCACTTGGGCAAACAATACACATTCATTGCACAGTGAAACAAAATCAAAATCAAAATGTGTCACGTGATAGTAATGTGTCACGTGATCGAGTGATGAATCATAGTGTAAGCACGTGACCTGTGTGCCACCAGGCTGCTCGCTGTGTGTGCTCAACCACTCTGAGATCCTCTCCCCACAGCTCTGGAATGTTCTCCATTCTTCCATCACCCGAGATAGCTCCACCCTCGCGTCCTTGAGATCAGCCTTGACCTTCACCCACCTCTCAGACTGTTCCACGACCTCTGAGTGATGTTTCTTCTTCACTAAGTCCCATTTATCAGCTTCATCTCCAACTACAACAACAACAACAACACTTTCATCCCTATCTGTCTCTCTTAGCGCACTGCCTATTGGCAGGTCCACGGCATTTAACGCCTTCAAGCTTCTCATTCTTCGCTTTCCTCTTTATTTCCACATATAAGTGGGTCTTTAAATCGTCTAACATACCTAATTTCGGCCTGCCTCTACCTTTTTTTCCTTCCATTCTACCTTCTATGACCTCTATTAATAGTCCTTCCCCCTTAGAATATGTCCTATCCAACTCTTCTTCCTATTTCTTTATGCTTTTATCATCTGTCTATCTGTACCAACTCTCTCCAGGACTTCCTCATTTGTAACCTTTTGAGTCCAGCTAATCCTCTCCATTCTTCTCCAAATCCACATTTCCAATGCCTCTAGTTTCCTAATATCTTCCTTCCTTTAGGTCCATGTTTCATATCCAAATAATAGGATAGTCCAAACCGAGGTTTCAATATCCTTATCATCCTCATCGTCTACATAAAAAACAACACTTTCATTATCATAAATATATATCTTTTCATCCTCATGTGTAAACCAGCCACGCTGTGGAGCAGTTGACTTGACATCAGCAGTAGCCATACACTGACCTTCACGCCCTCAGGTCTCACAAACGATTTCAACTTTACTTTCTAACTGCCTAATCGCTCGAATGAATAAAATATACAGTATGTGCTTCATTTCAAGAAATTAAGATATGATACATTGTACAGCCTAGAGTAATTTAATGATTAAACATAGACATAAAGATTACATGGAAGATCTACAGAGATGAACAAAAGAGCCAGTCACCCGTGGAAGAGATATTCTCAAGGTCACTGACACACTTCTTGTATTCCTCCATCAGTCTATCCACTCTCTCTATCACTCTCTGTCTCTCCACGTACTCCGTATATTCCTCTAATACTGTCTGCGTGTCTCTCTCTCCGTCCCTCCCTGTGTCTGGCTGCATGTACCTCTGAGTCAGCCTCTCTTCCACCTGAAAAACACACCAAGCTTCTCGCAGTGACTGCACACGAAGATTGCATAGAATATGGCACCTAAAACTTCTCATCCTTCAAGAACTTCATATGTACAACAAAAAACTGAATAGTGAATAAAAGATTAGTAAAGAAACTGTGAAATGAGGCCCATTACTATGCTATTAAATGATTCATGTCCATTCTATAGAACTGATGAATATTCAGTTTTATGACATAATCAGTTAATCAATTATTAAACGTTAATTTATCGCCCGTTTCGTCGTCAGATGTAGTAGAGAAATGTGAGGGACGTCTCAAACAGCAGCTCAGGTGATTGTTAGCAAGGCATCAGATAAGACAAGAAATGAACCTGTTGAAGCAGAGCTCTCAGTCGATACTGCGACCTCTCGGCGTAGAGCCGGCGCTCAACCAATGAGCCACACCGGTCCAGTGTATCACACTGTACTCCCAGCTCTGTCATCTGCTGCTTGGGTAGAGTTAGACCCATGTACACCCCTCCGTGAGCCCTGCAGCTCTCCAACTCAACTCTTCTTGATGTCAACTCTTGTCTCATAGTCTAGCAGAGTTCAACATAGTTCAATATAGTACAATATAGCACAACATAGTACAATATAGTAAAATGTAGTACAATATAGTACAATACAGTGCAATTTAGTGCAACAGAGTACAATATAATACAACATAGTACAATATAGTTCAATATAGCACAATATAGTACAACATAGGACAATATAGTACAATATAGTACAACATATAGATAACACAGATAACACTGATAACACAAATAACAGTGATAACACAGATAACACAAATAACACAGATAACACAGATAACAGTGATAACACAGATAACACAAATAGCACAGATAACACACATAACACAGATAACACAGATAACACAGATAGCACAGATAACGCAGATAATGCAGATAACACAGATATCACAGATAGCACGGATAACACATATAACACAAATAACACAGATAACACAAATAACACAGAGAACACAGATAACACAGATAACACAGATAACACAAATAACACAGATAACACAAATAACACAGATAACACAGATAACACAGATAACACAGATAACACAGATAACAAACCTTTATCTCACTCAGTTTCTCAGAGATAACTTCCACTCTTCTTTCACTAGTATCGCTCTCACTATACAACAGCCCACCGCTCAGTCCATCCAGCCCCCCACACTCTTCGAGCAGCTCTCCCACCCTGTAGAGCCAGTCACCCAGCTGTCCCAGCACTCCAGGCAGGCTGCTGTCCAGCTTCCACCTCCACACCCGAGTCCTCGCCACCGTGTGACGCCATCTCTGATCCAGGTAGAGGAACCTCTCTGAGGTGAGGGTGAGCAGCCTGCCTGTCTCGTGTCTCAGTCTCAGTCTCTCGTACACTCGACAGCGCTGTCGTAGGTCTTCAGTGAATGACAGCATTTGCTGCAACGGGCAATGGAGGATTAGAGAGGATTAGAGAGGATTAGAGATAATTAGAGAGGATTAGAGAGGATTTGAGAGGATTACAGAGAATTACAGAGAATTACAGAGAATTTCATAGATTTACAGAGGACTACAGATAATTATAGAGAATTGCAAAGGATTACAGAGAATTACAGAGAATTACAGAGAGATATAGAGAATTACAGAGAATTACAGAGGATTACAGAGAATTATAGAGTTGCACACTTGCTCCTGTGTGACAGAGATGTTTTAGGCGGGACTTTGATCGCCTCACAGCATCAGTGACGCCTGACTGAATACAGAACTCATGACCCAGTGTTTACAGTGTTTGCAGATATCATACACATATGACTGTTTAACATAGACGCTTACACACGATGACTGTAAGAGCATTAGCAGCCGTACATGTACAAACCAGATACTCTTGTTCCCTGTCCTTGTTGACTGGACTGTCAACAATCCTCAGAACTTCTTCCGCGTGATCCAACCAATTCATCAGTTCATCATAGTCACTCTTCTCTTTCAGTCTTTCTGCCTCCTGCTACATACATCAGATCAATCAATCAATTAATTAATTAATCAATCAATCAATCAACCAGCTCATCAGTTCATCATAGTCCCTCTTCTCTTTCAGTCTCTCGGACTCCAGCTAGAAACATCAGATCAATCAGTCTATTAATTAATTAATCAACGAATTAATCAATCAATCAATCAACCAGCTCGTCTAATTACAATGACTACAGCTGCAAACAGTTCTCGTTATAGCTACTATGGTTAACTCTTCAACTCATTAACGGTGGTTCTATTCCTGAAAGACTTGAAACTGACTGATTGGTTGATTCTCTCACAAAGAACATGTCAGTAAACTTCTCGACAGTTCAACAATTCAACAGTTCAAAAGTTCAGCAGTTCAATAGTTCAACAGTTCAAAAGTTCAGCAGTTCTATAGTTAAACTGTTCAACAGTTCAATATGTCAACAATTCAGCGGTTCAAAAGTTCTATAGTTCGACTGTTCAATAGTTCAACATTAGTGGTAGTTTTATTGTACTGATATAAGTTTGCAAGTATGTTAATAGACCTTTGATAATATGTAGCGGTAACTCTGTTCACATAATAAACAAAGCCTAGTGTGAGAGTGGGGATAGGTGTGTGCTACTCTTCTACTACCGGCTGGCAATATTCTAGATATTCGTATATATTTATTATATATTTCTTCATTTATTAACAAAATGGTATTTTAAATAATTACAAAAAGAATATTTTCAATTTCTTGTCAAATGATGACAAACATATGTCTTAATTTACAGTTAATATAAGTCTAGATAGAATATCTAGAGGGGATATATTACATTTTAAGGATATATTACATTGCAGTTGCCTTCCACAAAACAATCAATTTTATGATGCACAGTGGCGCCGCTCCAACGAATGAAATACTACATAAAGTGATTTTTCAAAGTAAACGCCTTTTATAAAAGGTCTATACTTGAATTGCCTGATGGTATATCAATGAGATAATAAGAAATAGCTGCAGCCTCAAACACAGCGATAAATATTACAAATATTGAAAAAAAGTCTAGCGCAACTTATGAACATAAATTAGTTAGAATAAGTTAGAACAAGTAATTAACGCCAACATATATTAGTAGACATGAGCAGTATAATTAATATAAATAATTAATTAATATGAACGATAAATTAATAGGAACAAGTAGCCTAAGAAATATGGACAAGTAATTAATATGAACAAGAAAATAATCTGAACAAGTAATTAATATGAGCAAATAATTGACAAGGACCAGAAAGTTAATATGAAAGTTAATATGAACAGAAAATAAACAGCAAGGAAAAACTAACAAGAAATATGTTTAGCCTAGGTGCGTTCTGTACTTAACATAACGAATCAGTTAAAACTTCCAAAGCGAACCTTTGCAATGCGCACTTCTGTAAGTGCTTCATGCTAATCAGTGTACTCTCTAATAATAGTATTTCTAGTATTTATCTTGAGACACTCAATAAACAGTGGTGAGCTGTCTCCCAGTGATGATAGCTTTAGTGCGTCAACCACAGCAGTTACGTGAAAACAAGTGAAATCTACTTCAAAACCCTCATGCATGATAGTTTACAGCTAATACTAGGCTGCAGGACTATTATGTGGTCAGATGAAAGCTTATGAGGACCTAAGGATTAGAAAGAAGTCTATATGTGTTTAAGAGGAAGTCACTGTCAATCCATTCTTTTAGGAATTCAGATCTTCACCGCACTGAATGGACTTCCTATATCGTCTTAATTAGAGACACTGCAAAGATTAATTGAGAGATGAATGAAATGAAGAGATGACTGAAGAGATTAGTGAAATGAAGAGATTTATGAAATGAAGAGATTTATGAAATGAAGAGATTTATGAAATGAAGAGATTAAATACGAGAAATGAGGGAGAGAAGATAAGAGAGATACAGAGCCAATTAACATAACTTAACACAACTTGGAATGATGAAACACAGAAAAGCGTCACCATAATAATAGCTCAGCATGTCATGTCTATAAATAGCTCAGCATGTCATCTCTATAAATAGCTTAGCATGTCATGTCTATAAATAGCTCAGCATGTCATGTCAATAAATAGCTCAGTATGTCATATCTATAAATAGCTCAGCATGTCATCTCTATAAATAGATAATAAGAAGAATGAATACATTTTGAAAGTGACATTATTTCATGTATAGGAGCATTGACTAACTAGAACTTAAATCTAGTTACACGTTACACTAGCACTAGTGCATATAATGTAACAGAATCACGTGCTGTTAGAGAAATCATCTACCAGCAACAAACAATCAACTCATGCCTTAATTAATTAATTAATTAATTAATTAATAGAGTTAATAGAACGCGTTGAGTTGAAACAGGGCATACAGGAAACTCTTAACAACGTTTCAGAGAGGGGTTGTGCGACATGCCAATCATTGCCTCATGCTAGTCACCTGCTCATTGGCTAGAGACTTCTCATCTCCATGACGATGAGCTGGCTGGCGAATCATGGCACTTCTTTCATTACTCCAAGGTTTGATTGGTTCCGAAATAAGACTTTTGTTGATATTTGATTTTTGGTTGGCTATTAAATAGTCTAGATATCTATATTTAGATCTCTTTGGGCGAGGCTGAATTAGCTGCCTATATGACGCATAGGCATTGGCTGATGTGTATAACTGGGTCAAGTTTTCTAGGTCAGAGCCGAAAGCGTGTAGCCTAACCCTGTCTACTCTTAGGTTCAGATTAGGATCATCAAAGTCACTCAACTTGAATTCATCAGTGCTCGAAACTCCGCCCACCGTCCCACATAATGGATAGCTTTGTTTTGTAAGAGGCGTGTCTGAGTCATGATTATAAACCGCACCCACTGATCCACATAGTGGATAGCTTTGTTTTGTAAGAGGCGTGTCCGAGTCACTGTTATAAGCTCCGCTCACTGATCCACACAATGGATAGCTTTGTTTTGTAATAGGCGTGTCTTCTTCACTGTTATCTGAAGTTCCGCTCCTAGAAGTGCACAGAAAGCCACGCCTCTTGGTATGGAGAGTTTCCATTGGCTCTCTCCGGGAAGCTCCGCCCACATCTACACAGCTGCGAGACCACGCCTCCGCTCTCATGTTTGAAGCTCTATCAGCAGCTGTAACGCTGCTTGTGGAATGTACGTATAAGTCCAGACTTGATGAAGCTCTTCTACTGGTCAGAACAGTGCAGTACTCATGAAGTGCGGACCAATCAGAAGAGTTCGCTGGACGAAAACTATTAATAGCCCAGTCACTGTCGCCCACTGAGCCAGTGAGATAATTGGCTCGCTCAGCGCAGCCCGGCTCTGATTGGCTGTCAACTGAGGCTTCCGTTAGGTAACAACCAGAGGAACTCAAATAATAAATATCCGTCTCGTTATCAGTTTCAGTCTCAGATTCAGTATCGACGTAACGTTGAGTAGTGACGGGTTGTGGAATGTAATGAGTGATAAGAACATTATCTCTCCAGATCTCAAACTACACCAATTAGCATTAACACATCAAAATAACCATTATACATCATAGTATACCTTTAGATATCACAATATACCATTATATATCATAATAAACCATTATATATCATAATAAACCATTATATATCATAATAAACCATTATACATCACAATATACCATGATATATCATAATAAACCATTATACATCACAATATACCATTATATATCATAATAAACCATTTTATATCATAATAAACCGTTATATATCATAATAAACCGTTATATATCATAATAAACCATTATATATCACAATAAACCATTATACATCACAATATACCATTATATATCATAATAAACCCTTATATATCATAATATACCATTATATATCATAATAAACCATTATATATCATAGTATACCATTAGATATCAGAATATATCCACTTCTTTATTCGTCAACATTTGACAGGAACAAAAGCAACAGTAAACAAATCAAACAGCATAAACATAAAAGTAGTATCAAAAATAAACCACCACCATAATACACCATTACACATTATAATAAACCATCATACGTTATAGTAAAGCATTAAACATAATAATAAACCATTAGACATCATACTAAACCATTAAACATACATAATAATAAACCTTAAAATATCATAACAAAGCATTAAACATAATAATAAACCAATAGACATCATAATAAACCATTAAACATTACAATAAACAGCAAAATATCATAATGAAGCATTAAACATAATAAACCATTGTTCATCATAATAAACCATTACCTATACGAGTAGAGAGAAAGAGAGAGAGAGAGAGAAGGAGAAGAAAGAGAAACCTGACGGGTGAATCAGTGACTCTATTCATACAGAGAGGTGAAGAGAGAGGTGAATCAGTGACTCTATGCATACAGACAGGTGGATCAGTGACTCTATACATACAGAGAGGTGGATCAGTGACTCTATACGTACACACAGGTGGATCAGTGACTCTATACATACAGATAGGTGAATCAGTGACTCTATACATATAGAGAGGTGGATCAATGACCCTCTACATACAGGAAGTAAAGCAGCGACTGAAGGACAAACCCTGGACGCGGAGGAACTTGAGTCCGGGAAATCTTGATCAGGATCAGGATACTTAGCGAGAAACTTGGCGACATAAGTCATTATCGATCTCTCATCAGGCGTCTCCACATCTACGTCTTCAATCAATCAATCAATCATTCATTCAATCAATCATTCAATCAATCCATAGTTAAATTAATCGATTCGTTGACCATTCTACTGAATAAATTCATAATTCTGTTGATCAAAACGTCATTAAACAATATTTAATTACCGATTAATCAACAATCAAACAATCACTTAATGGACTAATTAATCTACCTATTTATCAATCAATTAATCATACAAATTGATTGAAGGAACTATAGACAACAATCATGCATAGATGAGCTAAACTATCAGCTCGTAACTAGGGCTCTAAACAGGTACATGCACACAGACACAGACACATACGTAGAAGCTTATCTAGACCCATACCTGTATCCATTAGTAAGTCTGCTAGCAAACATACACACACACAACTACATAGAACATTAGATACACTAGAGAACTACCTGTAGATATGCTCTGTGTTAGACAATACTAGATATTTAAATGTGGCGATATAAAATTACGTCCCATTAAATCACGACCCAATAACTTTGTATTGTTATAAGTGGGATACGTACGGTATGCTGATGTGTTTGTATAGCCCATACAAGTATATGTGTGCATAAGTGTGTGTGTATGTGTGTATACGAGTATGTGTATGTGTGTATACGAGTATGTGACTATGTGTGTGTATGTGTGTGTACGTGTACAAGTGTATGTGTGTGTCTATGACTATGTGTGTGTCTACAATTCTTGATCTAGCAGTCCATACGTGTGTGTACGTGTATGTGTGTGTGTACTACTACCCCTCCACGTCTAGCAGTCTCTACGTGTGTGTACGTGTATGTGTGTATGTACTACTAACCCTCCACGTCTAGCAGTCTAGGTATGCCTAGATGTCTCTCTGCAGTGCTGAAGGCCTGCTCTAGATTAACCCTGGCACTGCTCTGCTGCACCTGATTCATGTCGACGAGGTCAGGCTCGACCCCGTGGATCAGCGCGTTGAACGCTCTCCCGTCCCGCCATGACTTACCAAAATCCTTGATCTCAAAACCAAACCTCCTGCAACAACAACAACAACAACAACAATAACGAATCTTCTAGAAACAACAACAACAACAACGAGTCTTCTAGAAACAACAACAACAAGGACAACGAGCCTTCTAGAAACAGCAACAACAAGGACAACGAGTCTTCTAGAAACAACAACAACAATTAGGACAACGGGTCTTTTCAACTATCACTAAGGCTGTAGTTTCTGAAACGTTCAACAAACATAAACATATTTACCAAACGACTTCGTGACGTCATGGTAACCGGAAAGCATGAATCATGTTTTAAAAATTGTGTAGAAAATAAGTTTACAAATATCGCTTACACAGCACATGGGACTGGAGCTTCCTGCCCTCAAATACCAATCAATTGTGAGATGTCGTTGGTGATTCTCTCTCACAGTCTCTCACTCTCTCTCTCTCTCTCTCTCTTTCTCTCTCACTCTTTCTCTCTCTCTTACTCTTTATCTCTATCTCTCTCTACTATATAATTTAATGACGGAGTGTGCTTTAAGAGAGCGCTACAGTAGATATTGACTTGCTGAAGTATTGCGCCAGTGAAGCCTCTGCCTTGCTGCCCCCCCACCAGCCTCGAGTAGAGGCGGAGACAAGCCTCAGACCTGATAGTGAGCCACGCCTCCTCACTCTACACCACACCCCTATATCCCCTCCCCTCAGCTCCTCCACTGAGCCTGTAACACGTGTCGTCATCTGATTGATTGACGCGTCAGCGACCTTCACCTTACGATATAGAGAACTTGGCATAGTGCCAGAGCGCTGTCTACTGCTGATGTCATCTTGTAACACACTGAGAGGTGATTCAGAACCAGGTCTCAGTGGCCTAGTTAAGGCACTGAGAGGTGACTCAGATACAGGTCTCAGTGACCTAGTTACCGCACTGAGAGGTGACTCAGAACCAGGTCTCAGTGACCTTGTTACCGCAGAGCTAGTCACGTGTGGTGGTAGGACTCCACGCTGCCCTATCTGGCCCTGCTCGGGCAGTCTGATCGTCAGGGCCCTGAGACGAGTGGGTGAGTAGGACGAGCGCTGTTTGGAGCGAAGTATGAATGGATCAGGCAATAGTGGACTCAATCTACCTCCACCAGGGGTGGTTGGTGTGTTACTGGTGTTACCTCCACCAGGTGTGGGCGATGTGTTGCTGGTGTTACATCCACCAGGGAATGACGGTGTCCTAGTGATGTGTAGTGGTGGAGATGTACTGGTTGGCTGTTGGTGGTTTTGATCTTTATGATGTGTGCTTCGTTCTTCTCTTCTCTCTTTCGAATCTCTTGAACTACTTCTCTCACCCACTTCCTCTGACCTCTTTCTAGATGACTCATCAGCTCTACGACCACGCCTCTCTGATGACTCATCACGAGGTGAGTCGTCAGCTCTATGACCACGCCTCTCTGATGACTCATCAGCTCTATTACCACGCCTCTCTGATGACTCATCAGGAGGTGAGTCATCATAACTCCGCCCGCGTGTTTCACGACCACGCCTATCATCCGAAGATTTGCTACGACTTAGTGATCTATGTAGATGTTTCTTCATATCAAACTACAGGGGAGTGGCTAAAGAAACTAGAGAAATATACAATACGTGTTACTATAAACGAGAAAAGGTTCACATTTAATCTCTAATCATAACCCAATCCCTAATTTCTGCCTCAGAAAACCCAACTCTTATGCACAAAGTTTCTTGTCTTCTACTAATCCAGAAGATACAGATTTTGACATTTCAAATAATTCCAGCGTTTAAACACGTTCAACGGAGTAACATCGCACTTCGTAGAAATGAGATTGAACTGGACATGGAGGTAGTTTGTTAGAGTAACGAACACTGTATTAATCCTGGGCTGATTAACACTGTACTAATAACTTCTACAGTTTATAGGCATCATGCACTATACACAGAATACACATGAAGCCATAGTGCAGCTATAAATGTCGATAGATATGGGTTGATCAGGCTAGTGGATTAACAATTGTTTAGGCCTTTCTATTGCTGTTAAGAGAGTCATTAGAGGATAATTAGAGGCAATTACATTCCTATAAATTACAATCAACAAACGAGAGAAATACTCAAGTGATTGAAGACAAGAGTTTACAACGTCTAACGATTGAAGATACCAAGCTGTTAACTAACCAAAACAAATAATACAAAGAATAAAATAGAATTGAGAATTCCTTCCCTATATATGCCAACAGTTTATGTTATAAATAGCTGAGTTGATTATAGAGCGTTAGACGAAATTAAGCAAAAATAAGACAAAAATAAGATATATAATGACATATTCAAAGGACAACCCAGAATGGTATAGAAGAAACTGAAGGTAATTCAACACGGGAATTTGCAGTCGCGTGGTTATGTTGAATAACACCAGTTCCTCTGATTGGGAAAAAATAAGAGAGTTACAGTCATCTAAAGGAAAGATAAAAGAAAGAGAAGTAGATAGGTAGAGGAATGAAAAACACCTATGAAAAACACAAGAAGTGGAGAAAAGGAGAATTCTATAATTCTAGTCGACACTTCAGTTGATCAACAGATGTTTCCTTGTTGCGCAGGTAATAGTTGTTGAGTGAAATAGGAAATAAGACGATCATTTAATTGAGGTAATTTGCTTTTATTGCAGTACGGTATGGAATATCTCTACGGGTTACGTAAGAAAATGATAATGAGATACTGGACGTAGTAAGCTATAACTTAAAACTGGTAAAGCTAAGGTTAACGTCAGTTTTCTCACTCGAAAGCAATGTCAGTGACGGGCGAGCCCAGGATTTGAACCCCGCACACACTGATCCGTGGTCGAGTGTCTTACCGACCGCGGATCAGTTGTTGGTTGTAACTTACACACTATCCTCTCTCTCTCTCTCTCTCTCTCTCTCCTCTCTCTGTCTCTCTACTTCTCTGTCTGTCTCTCTCCCTTCTCTCTCTGTCTCTCTTCCTCCCTCTCTCTCTCTCTCTCTGTCTCCAGTATTTTGTAAAGTGGCAGGTCCAAAGATCACACTTGCACTCAGAGACAACCTTTACGCTGCACAAAGAGGACTCCACATAACTTTGTGTAGTGTAGAGATATTTCACTTTGTTGGTGAACACACAAAGCTTGCGTAGCTGAACACTTGTTTTAGGTTCTTGACTGTCTGGTTAGTACTTTCATGACTACATCGAGAACAATTTCTTTGCGGCTTTCAGAAACAAAAAATATTCCGGCCAACGATTCGTGATTGAAAACGATAATACACACAGACAACTGTTCTGTTGTTTTGTTGGTGTTCTGAATGCAGGACAACAACAATTCTCCACTACACATTACAACAATGCAGAACTACTATACACGCATTCCTGCACCACACATTACAACAATGCAGATATACTATACGCGCATTGCTGCACCATACATTACAACAATGCAGATGTACTATACGCGCATTCCTGCACCACACATTACAACATTCTTGCACTTCATGCTTTGTAAGTGAATCAAACAGGTTCAGACTCGTTCATAGTCTGACTACACTAAATCTCAATCAATCAATCAGTCAATAATTAATTCATTAATTAAGCTGCAAATTAATACGCAATGTATTAACTGATGTAAATTAAATGATGATGTTATATTAAACCAACACATTATATATTTATAATGTATATAATTCGTGTGATAGAAGTATTGATTGCGCGTATAGTACGTCTGCATTGTTGTAATGTGTGGTGCATATTAAATATTAAATGATGAATTAATTATTTAATGTAAAATTAAACGATTAATTGATTGATCGAGCGAGAAACCTACAGATGGCCCAACTGACAGGCTTATGGAGAGAGTGATGGATTGATTGATAGAAGTATTGATTGATTGATTGATTGATTGATAGACTTATAGATTGATGGATTAATTGATTGATTGATAGACTAATAGATTGATAGAAGTATTGATTGATTGACTTATTGATTGATTGATTGATTGATAGACTTATTGATTGATTGATTTATTGATTGACTGATTGATAGACTTATTGGTTGACTGATTGACAGACTTATTGATTGATTGATTGACTAGTTGATTGATTGATCACTACTCACTTGGTGACCGCTCGCTGAGCCCAGGTCAACATGACCTTCCTGGCCCCGCCCTTGAACTTGTCTGTCTCTGCCGCCCTCGACTTCTTGGAGGGAACGAGAGAGTGGGCGGAGTCCAGAGAGTCTACGCTGCCCCTAGGCGAGTTGAGTGACTGACTCTCTAGTGCTCGCGTGTGCTCCTCAATCTGCGCAATACGATAAATATAAGATAAAATACGATAAATACAACAAGACACAATACGACTAGATACAATACGATAAATACAACTAGATACAATACCATAAATGCATCAAGATATAATACGATAAATACATCAAGATACAATACGATAAATGCAACAAGATACAATACGATACAACATGATACAATACGATAAGATACAACATTAAATGAGTGATTGATTGATTGATGAGTGAGATGTGTGCGAAGAAATACAGGCTAAACACAGATTATATAACTTTAGTGAGCTAGATAGATTACATAACTGTAGTCACTAGATAGATTACATAACTGTAGTCAACTAGATAGATTATATAACTGTAGTCAACTAGATAGATTATATAACTGTGGTCAACTAGATAGATTATATAACTGTGGTCAACTAGATAGATTATATAACTGTGGTCAATTAGATAGATTATATAACTGTCGTCAGCTAGATAGATTTTATAACTGTCGTCAGCTAGATAGATTATATAACTGTGGTCAACTAGATAGATTATATAACTGTGGTCAACTAGATAGCTTATATAACTGTAATCAACTAGATAGATTATATAACTGTGGTCAACTAGATAGATTATATAACTGTAATCAACTAGATAGATTATATAACTGTGGTCAACTAGATAGATTATATAACTGTAATCAACTAGATAGATTATATAACTGTCGTCAGCTAGATACCTGGAAGTAGAGGATGATGGTCCATACGAGTCCCAGGACTATGGACGGCTTCCCATCTACTATATCCGTAGCGTTCAGGTTAACCAGCTTTATCTGCACACACAGGCACTTACATGTACACATACGTACACACATACATGCATTTACACACAAACATACGTACATATATAGACACATACATACACAAACATGTGCACATACACATACGTACATGCATAGATACATACATACGTACACACACAGACCAGTGGAGTAGCGAGTGGTAGGGGCATGTACCCCCTCCAAGATGTCATGTAAAAGTTTTATTAAGGCCAAAATATACGAGAAAATATTGTATAAAGTGAGTACTTTCGTAAAGTGCCTCCCCCCAAGATTAAATCCTGGCTACGCCACTGATACACACAGTAGCCCACACAGTGGTTTTCTAAAGGATATAATAGCATGAGAAATGCAAAGGAATTTTAAGAGTTAGAGGAAGACCAAGACAGGAAGTTGGAAAATATGATATCAAATTCATATACATAGATGAAAAAGAAGGCTGAGGATAGAAGTAGTTATGCTATGGACCTGCCGCTAGACAGTGCACTAGACGGTATCTATGTTTAGACGCCACAAGGCTGTGCGGTTGATATACATGTAGAGCAGCAGCTGTTGAAAGTTTTTTAACATTCAATGATACGGAAGTGCACACGTAACTAGGTCACTGACCTCATTCCAAGCTTTCAAGGATTCCTCGCGGGGCTTCCGTTAATTATAAATTAAAGGACAAGAGTTGACGGAAGCCCAGGTTCCTGACAATAGTAAACAAGAGTAACTGATCTTCACAGTGTTTCATTTAGATGATTTAACACATCATTCTTGGTTAAATAGTATCTTACTCGATACGACCATGAAATGTCAATCTTGACACGACGAAACGGATGTAAAACCCTCAATAGAGAGCTCTACTAAATCCCATGCACTCCACTCCGTGTATTTATACTATCTGAGACAACAGATGCCACTGTTCTATGTAATCCTACTCTACCATTAGCCGTTCAGATAAACAATAGCAAATAACAGCATTAGCGATGTACACAGCTAACAGACTGACCACCATCACAGCACAGCATCTCGTTTAATAACAGCTGTCGAGGTAATGTTGATGCGTTATCATTGGAGAAATAACAAACAGGCCAATTAATTGGCCGACTAATAGACCACCTAATAGACCACCTAATAGACCACCTAATAGACCACCTAATAGACCACCTAATAGACCACCTAATAGACCACCTAATAGACCACCTAATAGACCACCTAATAGACCATTTATGCTATTCTGATTATGTTTAGTTGCTGCAAGCTACTTATACTATCGTAAGTCCCTAAATATAATTATATTTATTTCAGCAACAAAAAAGAGACATACGAACTAACTGACTGATTAACAGACTAACTGGCACATTAATTGATTGATTAATTGATTGATTGATTAAATGATTAATTTATTGATTTATTAATTGATTGATTGTTTGATTGATTGCTTGATTGACTGATTGATTGATAAATTGTCTCACGTGATGCTGTTCAAGGAACTTCAAGGCAGTCGTTATGTTGCTGATGTAGTGTGCTCTCTTCATCTGCGCTCTCCGTTCTACCGGCTACAACAACAAACAACCGTCCATGATGACTCAAGCACCACTTCTACAAACAACCGTCCATGATGATCCTAGCACCACATCTACAAACAACCGTCCATGATGTTCCTAGCATCATATCCACATAGGAGCTATTAGTTCTCGAGACTAACACCAAAACATCACTTTATATGTTTAGATATGTTTAAAGAGAGAAAGAGAGAGAGAGAGAGAGAGAGAGAGAGAGAGAGAGAGAGAGAGATAGTAACAGAGAGAAAGAGAGATAGAGTGAATGATAGAGAGAGAGACTTAGAGACTTAGAAAGAGACAGAGACATAGACAGAGAAATACAGTGAGAGAGAGACAGAGAGAGAGAGAGACACACACAGAGAGAGAGAGAGATAGCGAGTGAGAGAGAGAGAGAGAGAGATGCAGACCAGTGGTTTTCCAGAGAGAACTTGAAGAAGAGCGAGTAACTTAATTCCATCCTTGATGTCTTCAAACAAATCATCCACCACCATCGGTGGTTCATGCTACACATACATACACATACACACATACATACACACATACATTCACACATACGTACACACATACACACCACCATGGGTCGTTCATGCTACACATACATACACATACACACATACATACACATATACATTCACACATACGTACACACATACATACACCACCATGGGTGGTTCATGCTACACATACATACACATACACACATACATACACACATACATTCACACATACGTACACACATATATACACCACCATGGGTGGTTCATGCTACACATACATACACACATACATATATTTTTATTAGTCGCTACAAAATAACTAATTAAGTTAATTTCCCTTTTCATTAGCGCACCTAAACTTATGCACATTCTGCGCTCTAGTCCAAGCTTCTCTAATCCGCGGCTTTTAAACTACGACGAGGCTCTTAGGCAATGCTTGTGCGCGGTTATCAACGCAGATTTGTCTGATTTGCAGTGGCAGCAAGCCAGTTTACCAGTGAGCAAAGGTGGTCTTGGAATTCGTCTTGTTTCTCATATCGCGCCTTCAGCCTTCTTGGCATCAGCGATGGGAACGAGGCAGTTGCAAGACGCCATCCTTCATAAGTGCTCCCTTTCTGCCGATAGATCCATTGACGTTGCGTTGTCAGTTTGGTCCAAAAGCCTCACCTCCAGTGCTCCACCTTCTACCTCAGTCAGTAACCAGAAATCATGGGACCGTCTTATAGTGGATCGGATTTATACCAGTCTGTTAGAATCCCAGTCCAATGCAGTAGACAGAGCACGACTCCTAGCTGTATCAACCAGAAGAAGCAGCGACTGGCTTCACGCTCTCCCTGTTGCTTCTTGTGAGCTTCTTTTAGACAATGAGACGATTAGGTCTCCACGGCCTCTCCTGCAAACGAAGCTCAGGTAGAATGTCTCGCCATCACAATTTAAATGACTTAATATGGCGAGCACTTTCAAGAGCAGGCATCCCTTCCTCTAAGGAACCAAGTGGGTTGTCCAGATCAGACGGCAAGCGTCCGGACGGCTTGACTTTAGTGCCCTGGTGCAACGGTAAATGTGCCGTTTGGGACGTCACGGTCATTGACACTATGGCAAACTCCTACCTGAATACGACTTCAGTCACAGCCGGTGGAGCTGCTGTTCATGCCGCCTCTAGGAAGTTGGATAAATACCGTGATCTGTCCTTAGGATATGAAGTTGTTCCGGTGGCCATTGAAACCATGGGCCCGATGAATCCCGAAGGAGTTGACTTTATTAATGGCGTAGGCAGACTTATTTCAGAGCAAACCGGCGATAAGCGAGAGACTTCTTTGCTTTGGCAAAGGCTTTCCATGACTTTGCAAAGATTTAATGCAGTCTGCTTCAATAATTCTTTTAAGCCGTTTGATGACCTCGAGTAGCCGGGCGGCGATTCAGCACGTATTGCTTGAATCGTTTTTATCAAACCCGAGGTTCTTTACACCGGAGTAAAAATTAAAATAAAAAAATTAAAATAAAGTTAATTAGTCATTGTAGCTAAAGCATTCTCAGTAGTTTTCATACTTTTTATATTTTTTCTCAATAGTTTTTATAGTTTTTAACAAAAGTAAATCTGCACTAGTAAAGTGTTAAACTATTGCTCCGCCTAATTAAACAAAATAAATTGCACTAGTTATAGAGTGGCAGCCTCTAACATACTGTCAGTCACCGAGGACTCAATTCCATCTTAACATTGATCATCCTGTTTTTACTCTTCCACTCTACTCCAGTGATTAGCATTGACAAGGAATTGACTTGGACACCTGTGCAGTGTAGGATACTTCTGTTGTCTCAGTTTACACCAGCTTATTAAACAACTCTCTCTCTCTTTCCCTCTCTCTCTGTCTCTCTTTTTACCTGTCTATCACTCTGCTGTTCTCTTCCTTTTCTCTCTCTCTCTCTCTCTCTCTCTCTCTCTCTCTCTCTCTCTAACTCAAGGCTTACATGTCGCTTGGACTCACCTCAATTAAAAAAGAGTTGATCCATTTAGTGAACGTTTTCTTTTGAATCCGGTTTTGTTCATCTACAACAGAGCAACAACAACATGGTGTAATAGGACACGCCAGTGTACATCAGAGCAACAACAACATGGTGTATTAAGACACGCTCGTTATAACGGCCCCTGATGTGAAGTACGACACCCTGATGTGGGAGTACGACAGCCTGATGTGAAGTACGACACCCTGATGTGGGAGTACGACACCCTGATGCGGTGTACGACCCCTGATGTGGAGTACGACACCTTGATGTGGAGTACGACACCCTGATGTGGGAGTACGATCCCCTGATGAGTACGACACCAAAAATGTTTGGCGACGAATAGAACTGTATACAACAGCATCAGCTCTGCTGTTGTGTACAGACACGTTTCATATTAACAATTTCTAAAATGTGGGTTCCCCTCAAACCCCTAGCACAGCAATGCTCCCAAATGATTGTTTGCGGGCTTAACGTCAAGGTCAGAAGCCCGAAGGACTTCTCTTCATCGTCATGGTTGACCAACTGACCGACCAACCAAAGCAGCAGTCAGACTGGACTGAGTGAAGATCCAGTTCTCAATGAGAAATACTTGATAAACATATTCGATTAACTACAGACGTAATAGATGTAAAATATGTATGTAATAGATGTATACAGAATGTAATAGATGTATACAGAATGTAATAGATGTATACAGAATGTAATAGATGTATACAGAATGTAACAGATGTAATAGATGTATACAGAATGTAACAGATGTAATAGATGTATACAGAATGTAATACATGTAATAGGTGTATGCAGTACATAATGTATCAATCACTGCACTGGAGTACGTTATGCAGCTAAATTAATCGATCAATCAGTCGGGTGTTTTATAAAATGTAAGTCTCAGTTAACCGCGAATTACTCTATATTCCAATAGTGAGACTTTAATTAACTGAACAATCAAGAAGCATACGTTTATTTGTTCACATATCGCACAGCAGTCAACATATCTCGAATAACATAAAGATACTTAAGTAAAACGCAAAGACAGGCAATCTTATACGAGTCGTACATGCAAATATTTATTTTATATTATTTATTTTATGAACCAGCAGTATTAATAATATTATTAGACAAGCCAGACTATGCTATACGTTTACCTAGCAGACAGTTCCCACCCCTCCCCTTTCTCGTATCTTGCTCCACGTATGACTCTATGTATCTGTGTCTATCCATCAGTATCTCTCTTGTGCACAGTCTTATATGTACATGTATTTACAGGTTTAAATATGTTACAAGTTCTAAATTACCTTCATCGTTAAACTGTTGCCTTGTCTATTTAAAGCGACAATGCTTGATTTAATCAATTAGACGGTAGCTCGTTTATATCCAGTCATGATAAACACAAGCTATGAGCTATAGAACCTTCATATTCATAAAACACATACAACCTGCTTCAGTATCTGTTGTAGTCGTCCCTAGCGACACATGCTACTATACGGCTAATCATATCTAATTCTGGCTGGTCAGCGCGACTCAGCGGGAATTAAAAAACAAATATTTACATCTCATATGTGTAGTACATGATGGTTTGTAATAATTCTAAGTGGGACGGCACTGTAATGGATCTAACTTTCTCTTCTGTCCAAAAATTTACCATTCTTGTGCTGCAGAACAACTCAGAGTCGTTTGTTCTGCTAGAGACGTCCCTGACATCAGACTAGGTTGTGAAAACCGACACTAAATCTTCATTACAGTACGCTAAGTCTTGTACTTCACTCCTATGAGATCAAATCGTCCAATTAGAGCTAAATCTTAAATACATCCAATAACAGCTTTCAGTTTAAGGTTCTTCACTTTATCACAGGAGATTCTGTCAGAGTCGTCACTGAAGCTGAGGTTCTCAATATTTGCAAAGTTGTCTCATTCCATTCTCTTTCATGATCAGCATAGTTTAGTTCTCTCATCGATATATTTGAACTATCCACGAGGCCTTAGTTACTGGTTTCTAATTGAGTACGAACCGCACAAGTAACATCTAGAGGTATTCAGTATTAACTAGAGCGTATTATAAATACTCTACGCTATCACGTGATCTAACTGATGATGAACACTCTCTCATGTTACATCATATTGCGCATCACTTGCTATATCTCGTATTCCATCAAAGAATTCTCTCTCTCTTTCTCTCTCTCTCTCTCTCTCTCTCTCTCTCTCTCTCTCTCTCTTTCTCTTAATCTCTTTCGCTCTCTACCTCTCTATCTCTATCCGCCTGTCTCTCTCTCTCTCTCTCTCTCTCGCTTTCTCTCTCCATCTCTTTCGCTCTCTACCTCTCTATCTCTCTCTGCCTGTCTATGTCTATTTACCCATCTACCTCGTTACCAGTTATTTCTCTACTAGTTTTTATATTGAGTCATGACTAGTATGTGATGCTCCGTACACGAGACCGATTACTTTAGTTAGCATAACCTTTACTATAATTAGCATAACTATTACTTTAATTAGCCAAGCCGTCGTATTTAGTAGTAATTTATTTTGGTACCTAATAAAAATAGTTATATACTACGTAAATGATATGAGATGATTATCCCACATCCACCCATACTCTCTGTGTGTTAGGTTCAGTGGTGAGATTATAACTGTGTCTGTGGTACCGCGTCTGGATTTGTTTATCTCAGCAAAAAACTTCCAGAATCTGTTGTTAACAGCTGCTTCACGCTCAACTGCTGATACAGCTGTTGTTAACAGCTGCTTTACGCTCAGCTGCTGATACAGCTGCTGATAACAGCTGCTTCACGCTCAGCTGCTGATACAGCTGCTGATTACAACTGCTTCACGCTCAGCTGCTGATATAGCTGCTGTTAACAGCTGCGTTCTCGCTCAGCTGCTGATACAGCTGTTGACTCAGATGTAAAGCAGCTGTCATATGGAGAGAGATGAAGGTGGGCTGGAACAGAAAGTGATAGAGCACTAACTAGTGCGCTCATCGGATCAAAGATATTGTGATACATTCCACTGTAACTTGATATCGTGAAAATAGTTGAGAACAGGAGTTAATACAATACATCAGAGAGAAAAGATCACAGAGCTAAGTCTGTAATTAGTCTGTAATTAGCCTGTAACTAGTCTGTAACTAGTCTGTAACTAGTCTGTAATTAGTCTGTAATTAGTCTGTAATTAATCTATAATTAATCTGTAACTAGTCTGCAACTAGTCTGTAATTAGTCTGTAATTAGTCTGTAATTAGTCTGTAACTAGTCGAGGATCTGTTACATATTTAATTCCTGATATAATCATGACGGATCCACTTACCCCCCCCCCCCACAATTCCCACCCATTTCCTCCTGGGACTGACTTAACGTTTATCTGGACACTTGTTTCCAGCTCTTCAGTCTCTTCCAGGTCTTCTTTCACTTTCTCTGGAAACTAGAAACTATCTCAACTCTTAAGCATCACTGCGAAATATGTATAGTAAGAGAGAGAGAGAGAGAGAGAGAGAGAGAGAGAGAGAGAAAGAGAGAGAGAGAGTGAAAGAGAGAGAGAGATATGAGAGAGATAGAGAGAGTGAAAGAGAGAGAGAGATATGAGAGAGAGAGAGAGAGTGAAAGAGAGAGCGAAAGAGAGATGAGAGATAAAGAGAGAGAGAGAGAGAGAGAGAATGAAAAAGTAAACAGATATGAAACAGAGAGTAGTTAGGAATATAAACATGTAGAGAGGGAGATGAGCGCATTACGAAGGGTTGCCTTTGGATTAAAGCCAAACGATTCTGATTTGTTATCACCTGAAGAGATAAAACTGACAAACACACACACATACTCATAAATACACATACATCACATGCATACACACATACACACACACTCACACACACATACACACACGCGCGCTATTACGCTTCATTTAACACAGACGGCACAGATAAAGGCCCTAGAAGTAGATATACACGTTGTTCACCACACAGAACTAGTCTATCAAGTCGTTGTTCTTACACTATAAGAGAATCAACTGAAGACACATTCACGTTTAGATGTTTGGGTATAGAGATCTGTAACAATTAAATGTTAATATAATGGACTTAAACAGCGCAATAAACCATCCACCTCTAAGAACATACCCTTCCAGTTACTATTTTATTACGTGAGATGTTTAGGCTTATCAATTGTCTCTTTGTATTCAAAACCTTAGGATGATTTACTAAAAGAGGTAATGAAATGAAGAAAGTTCATAGGAAGACCGAGACTTGAGATGTGATAACTAATTTGTAAGTTGGTATGAAGTGAAAGGTAGTTCATAGAAATGTGGAAGAGTTTTGTCCTGTGGTCCTGCAAATAGGCAGTGGAGTGAGTGAGATACAGTAGGAAAGCACTGGTAAACTAATTCAGTGCCTAAAACAAGTAGGGCAGCCATATAGACATATGACGATATTACAAGTAAATTATTATTGCTTGAATCTTTGTTAAATAAAAATCAAACCTTTCAGACTGGCCTGTAGATCATTATACTCCGTAAAGCTGATTTGTCTTGTTTGTAAATAATCCATTTCTCGCCAGATGTCAGCAGTACATCAATACAATAATAAACCACTCACAGTGTGTCACCACTGTTACTATTCCTTAACTAATAAACAATTGGAGAGGTAGCGCCAGTCAGTCATCCTATATTTATCCGTAAATACATCGTGAAGTATAAAACATTCGTCGGAGTATTTTTTTATAAGTTCATTAGTACAGCCGTATTAGATCTTGATTTATTATCTATAGCTTATCTTTCACGGTAATTAAAATATGACTCGCAAGATGTCAGTACTTGTAGACGAATTCTAAATATAGAGTCAATTTGATTGTTAAAACCGTTCAGTCTACGAGAATAACCAAATCTATACAACAAAAATAACAATACAGAAATAATTAGAACTGAGGCATCTGATAATGAGGCAGCTGATAGTGAGGCAGCTGATAGTGAGGCAGCTGATAGTGAGGCAGCTGATAGTGAGGCAGCAGATAGTGAGGCAGCTGATAATGAGGCAGCTGATAATGAGGCAGCTGATAATGAGGCAGCTGATAATGAGGCAGCTGATAATGAGGCAGCTGATAATGAGGCAGCTGATAGTGAGGCAGCTGATAGTGAGGCAGCTGATAGTGAGACAGCTGATAGTGAAGCAGCTGATAGTGAGGCAGTTGATACTGAGGCAGCTGATAATAAGGCAGCTGATAGTGAGGCAGGTTGAGAGCATGACATCTTATCCCTTAGTCATCTCTAGGTGACGAAATTAACATTAAAATTGAACTTTGCATATCGTGAATCTAACGCTAAATGCTAACCATTAGCTTTTCTTTATCGTTTAGTATCGTTTATTTGTTCACCACAGCACAGCTTACCATTCACTAAATTTAATTAAATAGATCATGTCAATAAATAAATAAATAAATTTAATGTTGACAATAGATTAATATAATTCTAATTTCTAACTAATTTGATTAAATTGATCTTGAGATTAAATTAGTCTTATTAAATTGATATTGGCACTAATTTAATTTTATTAAATTAATCTTAACACTAAATTAATTAGATTAAATAGATATTGACATTAATTTAAATTATTAAATTAATCTAAACTCTTAATTAATTATGTTGAATTGAAATTGTCATTAATTTAAATGTGTAAAATAAATCTAAACACAAAATTAATTTGATTAAATTGATCTAAGCTCTAAATTAATTAAATTGATCCCGACATTAATCTAATTACACTAAATATGAACAAGCGCCACAGATCAGTTATCATAGAGCGGCGTGTTGAAAGTGCTTTAATTGATTGATAGAGATTAGCAACCTTCAGAATTTGTAAATCCGATAATTAATAATCAATGATCCCGTGAATTAGTATTATATAGACTAAATCAATCCAGATAATCGATATCTTGGTAAGTTTAACAAACCATATATCCCGGTTAGATATGAAGTAATTACATAGTTACAACGTAACTTCTTTAACTATCATAAATCAATCAATCAATCAATGAATTGATCAAGTAGATCCTTAATACTTGTGAGATGATGGAACATTACAATAGTCTATCTAAATACTCTTTTATCCCGCGATATATCATAAATCAATCGATTGATCGGCAAATAACTTACAATATTATACATTATAACGTTAGGTATTGGTCAAATGTCTAGTGCTATGCCGTAAATCAATCAATTGCCTGTATTACGATTGATCTCTAGACCCTCGTAGACTCCGCACGTTCTCTCTATGAATGTATAGTCACACCTCGTTCCTGACTCTCTCTTAGACTTCAACTGGGGGGAGGCAACGATAGGCGTTTATCTATTACTGAACATTTTCTGCTGCATTTATGATCTATTTAAATAAATGAGATTACGAATATCTTGTAGACATTTAATAAATAGGTGCATAATTTGAAAAATCATCCCATACATTTTTCATTCGTTGGAGGCGCCACCGTGCAATCGTAAACTTGATTGTTTTGCGGAAGGCAACAGCAATGTAATATATCCTAAAATGTAATATATCCTCTCTAGATATTCTATTTGGACAATGTAAATTATGACATACGTTTGTCATCATTTGATAAGTAATCGAACTATAATTTATTTGTAATTTTTTAAATACCATTCTTTAAATAAAAGAAGAAATTCATAATAAATATATGCGAATATACTGAACATTGCCAGTCGTCAATATAATCAGACACTCCTCCCCACTCTCCCACCACTCTCCCACTAGATTTAGTTTATTATGTGAACTGAGCTACCACAACATATAATAAAAGCTCTACAAGTCTCTCATTTATTAGGGCTTGAGCCTTGAGGTCAAGCAGGTTTAGAAGCTTCTGCAACAGATGCGCTGGTTGACACTAACAACAGGGTTTTATTAAACAAAACATGTTCTCATTTTAACCATCCGCTGTTGAATAAAGTGTAATCAATGTAGTAAATATCTTACGGGGTATCGAACCCCCAAACCTCCCCTAACTTCTCTCAGCTCTCAGCTCAGGTTATGTTTACTCTCCTAGCAGAGTCGATTGTCCCGCCAATTAGCATAAACCATGCGACATACAAAAACATACAGGTAAACATAGAGAGACAAACAGGTAGAGATTTGTAAACATAGGGAGACACACAGGTGAGATGTGTAAACATAGAGAGACACACAGGTAGAGATATGTAAACATAGAGAGACAAACAGGTAGAGATCTGTAAACATAAAGAGACAAACAGGTAGAGACATGCAAACATAGAGAGACACACAGGTAGAGTCACATTCAAGCATTGTAGAAATAGACTAAGACCAGTACCTAAACAGATGGGAAATGAAATGGTAAATGAGAGAGAGAGAGAGAGAGAGAGAGAGAGAGAGAAAGAGAGAGAGCGAGAGAGAGACAAAGAGAAAGAGAGAGAGGGAGAGAGAGAAAGAAAGAGAGAGAAAGAAAGAGAGAGAAAGAAAGAGAGAGAACGAGAGAGAGAGAGAAAGAAAAAGAGAGAGAACGAGAGAGAGAGAGAGAAATTGTTAAATGGATTAGATTAGCACGGGATATGTTTAGTTGAGCTGATCAGAATCATCAGATGTCCTGTATATTCTATAGAAGTGTATTGTAGATGTGTGCACCTGTGTGTATACGTGTATAGGCTGTGTATGTCTGAATGTATTACTGTGCATGCTTGCTTGCATGCATTACTCTGTATGCCTGTGTGTATTCGTTATACCTCTATTTGTATACCTAGTGTGATACGAGTTATACTAATGAACTTTACTTTAGCTCAATCAAGCCACATTCACAAATGTGTGGGTGGGTTAATTCTCGTGTTTATTGGTGAAAATGTTTGTATTATTACCTATATTACTGAGTATGTGTAAATGTTTGTCTACGTATGCCTAAGGTTTTGCTAGTGATTGGATCACCATGGTAACCACTAAACTATGGTGGTATCGGGTCACTGAAGGTTTAAATGTTTGAAATCAATTAAATCATTGTACGATATGTGGGTATGCCTGCTTATATGTGTGCATATGTGTGTATATATGCTTGTGCAGCAGCTCAATTGTGCGCTCTGAGATGTGTATAATGTACATGTGAGTTCGCTTGTTTCTGTGTGTATGTTTGACAGCATGTTTGGTTGTAACTGTCCTACACTCTCTGTACACCTGTGCGTATGTGTGCGTACGTATGTTTGACAGTATGTTTGGTTGCAACTGTCCTACACTCTCTGTACACCTGTGCGTATGTGCGATGCTGTATACCTGTGCCTGTCAGTATGTGTGATGTACTTGTTTAATATATAAGAGATGTGGACATAACCTCTCGTACTGAAACACTTGAGTTAAGTCGATTCTTATTAAATATTCATTTCTGCTTTAATATATACATATCTTCCTATTCTCTGATCTCTTTACAGTCAGCCAAGCTCCGAGAAATTAATATACCTGTTAGGCCTATACCACCCCCCCACTCTCTCTCTCTCTCTCTCTCTCTCTCTCTCTCTCTCTCTATTTCTTACACTATTTTTTCTATAGGTCTCTTTATCTTCTCTTCTTTTCTCTGCACGACTATTTATCATATACAACAAAAGAACTAACAACAAGAACTGGATTGGGATTGCCAATGTCGTAAATGACAACCTCGAGCACTACTGAATCAAATCTAAAAGTCGACGAGCCAGTAACAAGAGTGCAATAGAAAGTTTGGAACTCTCTACCTCCTGATCTTCGCTCATGTTCTACTACTCCCACTTTCCGTTGTAGGTTGAAACATATCTCTTCCCACCATAGACTTTTTTCATCTTGCCCGACTGTTCTTTTTATCACCGGACCGGCACCGTTTATGACGCTATTCTTTCATCGTTTGGGGTGAATAGATTTGTAGTGACTTGTGATGGGGGACGTCCCTGACATCATCTTTCTATGAGGAAACGGACGTTAAATCTTATTACTACTATTATTACACACCTTATCACATATACCATTAATTATGAATGGTATGACTTATAATTTAGAATTTTCTCCGCATATTAAAGGCCAGCCAATGATGCTCGTCAAGTGAACACGAGTTCTAATCGAGGTGAAACAAGTATCAACATGTCCACATTCATTTACAATGATTAGTAAATACTAAACATGACAAACGAGCTTAACAGCTGCTGACATCTCTCGAATGCTCTATTAACTCAGAAATTCAAGATTAACAAGGTTGGACAAGGAAGCTGATCTGGCAGCGACTAGATTGTTTAGAATTAGCTTTTCAGTTCTAATGCCTACTTCTTGATAGCATCCGACGATCTTATAAAGATCTTAACTTAAAATAACCACTCACAGCCTTGATAAGCTTTCACGGTTTATTTTATTTTTCATTTATTCAAACATTAATATATTCTTAACTCTATTCAGTTATTTTTCTAATTAATTCTTCTATTCATTTATTCTTCTATTTATTTCTTCATTTACGACAACAGAACGACTACAGTCCACTGTTCTCCTCTAGTTAAACCTCACTTATAGGTCTCAATACACATCAGTGACGGCCGGACCAGGATTTGAACCGTCGCTCATTCATAGTAATTGACATCGTCGCAGACAACAGAGGTCGCTGTGATTAGTTATCTGATATCTTACCGCAAGAGCCACTGGCTCCAGTGAGTAGCAGATGTCAAACTCACTTCAGCTTTTACTCTCTCTCATTTATCGCAGGATTTGTATCTGACGAGCTGTCGTTGTTTACAGCGCAGAGATGCGATTAATCAACCAAACATCTCCTTCATTAGCAGCTGTCACTTACCGTAGTAGCTGTCTAATCTACAACACAGCAGTCGACGAAGAGCGCCTCAGCTGTCTCTAGACAGCAACTATTAAATTGTGCAGCAGCTGCTAAATAGAACAACAGCGGTCCAATAGCACAGCTACTCTCTAATCTAACATACATCAGCTAATAGCGCAGTAGGTGACAAATAGCGCAGCAGTTGACTAATAGAGCATCACTTGACTAATAGCGCAGCAGCTGACAAATAGCGCAGCAGCTGACAAATAGAGCAGCAGCTTACAAATAGCGCAGCAGCTGACAAATAGTGCAGCAGCTGATAAATAGCGGAGCAGCTGACAAAAAGCGCAGTAGCTGATAAATAGCGCAATAGCTGACAAATAGGGCAGCAGCTGACAAATAGCGCAGCAGCTGACAAATAGCGCAAGAGCTGACAAATAGCGCAGTAGCTGACAAATAGCGCAGCAGCTGTAAGGCAGCTGCGTGCACTTATAAACAGCTGATGCTCTAGGGTCGGTGCTAAGACCTGAGTCACAACAAATCACGCATGTGACATAACCACGTCTCTTGTCACATAACCATGTCTCCTGTCACATAACCACGTCTCCTGTCACATAACCAAATCTCCTGTCACATAACCACAACTCCTGTCATATCGTCTACATGGGAGGCACTGGAAGAAATATTTGTTAATTTTGTTTTATTCTTCAAAGCTCTGTGACTCTGTCAAGTCTACACCACTCTACCTAGAATCAGCTGCTAGCTAGAGTCAGTAGCAGCTGCAGCTAGAATCAGCTGCAACTACAATCAGCTACAGCTAGAATCAGCTGCTGCTAGAATCAGCTACAGCTTGAATCAGCTGCTAGCTAGAGTCAGCAGCAGCAGCTAGAATCAGCTGATAGCTAGAGTCAGCAGCAGCAGCAGCTAGAATCAGCTGATAGCTAGAGTGAACAGCAGCAGTACCTAGAATCAGCTGCTAGAACGATTCTTCTCATGTTAGAAATCATTAGCTACAGAATTGATTCCGGAGAGAGCATAGAGAGAGAAAAAGAGAGAGAGAGAGAGAGGGAGAGGGAGAGAGAGAGAAAGAGAGAAAGAGAGAAAGAGAGAAAGAGAGAACAGAGAAAGAGAGAGAGAGAGAGAGAGAAAGTGAGAGAGAGAAAGAAAGAGAGAGAGAGAGAGAGAGAGAGAAAGAGAGAGAGAGAGAGACCCAGTGAAAGCATTGGACATTAGATAAGTTTAGTCAAGCTTCACATGATTTTAACATTTTGCTATTTTATCGAAAGACAGGTGCAAAACCCCTCTACTAGAACCTTACCCCTCTTCTGATGGAAAAATCTGTGGATATGAAAAATCTACGAAATATCAGATCTCTAATAATAATCTCACAATCATCAGAAAGAGAGTCCACAAACCTTCAATTTATAGTAAATTTTGACAAATTTTCTATTAGTCTACGGCAACATCAAAAACAAATATTAGAGTACTATTGCTGGCAATGATAACAGCGAGAACTGCTGTTTAAAATCTAAGACAACGTGCAAAAATTGGTCAAAAATACAGAAAACCTCTCCAAAGATATGTAATTAAAGAAAAGAACGTTACTCGTTATAAGAAACTTCTATTTAAAATTCTATATATGGTCACCTGTAGACACCTTTAACTGGATGGTTCATGTTGCTTTTCCTGTCTACTGGAAAATAGCCAATAAACAAACGTAAACAAAGCCTGAGTCCATAATGTGGCGCCACCACTCCGTGCGACAAGATTCACCACAAGCTTTTTTAGAATGTCTAAATAGCGTAGGGGTAACGTCATGAAATTTTAAATGACAGATCCTGAGGTGAGTTGAACCCTCACGGGTTCGAATCCCGGCCGCGCTGATCTGAGAGTCAAATCTCGGACATTCACTGGACTGGTTATACGGAAAATGGTCTAAATTGCCTAACGGATTAAATATATGTTTCTAAAAGTGATAGATATCAACATAGTTGATTATTCACTATAATGCGTGTTTACTGTTTACTTTTTTCTTGACGCAACCATATCCTCACACAATATTTTCTTCACACAATATTAATGCTGAATGATTCACTTGAAGGAAAACAACAAAAAATTAAATCTCAGCCAATTGTTAGAGACGCTATATCTGAGCAATAGATCTTAGCTATAATTGATATCATATGCAAGGAATAACCAATTCCATCAAAGCTTTTCTCTGCAATCTTTTTTGTACACGTGATATTCAATAGCTGAGTCCAACACGTAAACCTCCATACCGTAAGAACACTTCCTTGGACTGAATTCCCGAATTTTTAATCCACCCTTCTATTGATCACCCACATTCAGCTGATCGATTTTGATTTGGTTCACATTGCTCAATGTTGTCATGGACAACAGTAGCGCTTTAATCGTGTTGCTGTTGTTGTTCAAAGTCCAAACTCAACAATACCAAATGCAAAATTGTACTACTATACTCCGACGACCGAAGTGAAATAAGCTCTTATAAAACTAAAGACTGAAATGCTGCACGATGCACGACAAGGAAATGATCTCTGACACTAAACTCAAAGTGAAATGATTTCTGGAAGTGATTAACTGTAGCATCGACGTCTTTGCGGGAACAGCAATTGAGCAGCTGATCAATAATGAATGCGTGAAGAAATCAATCAGTAATTATTGATCGAGACAGGACAAGCTATGACTGCACGGCAGCAATGCTTCACTGACAGACAAACGACCATTACAAAACACTCAAGTTAAGAATTAAACAACACGAAACAGAGATACTTGCGAATTTCTATTTAAACTAAAATAAGCAGACCGCTCCGTAACTACATTCGCAGTGTGTTAGTGTAGCCCCCTCTATGAATGTATATGCGGAACAAGCTAAATGATACAGTGTATGTAGATACAGCAGATACATCCCGGGGTTACATCTATTATATACAAAGAAAATGATCACAGAGGTCCTCTTTATTAGTAGTAACACAGACACAAATTCACGCGCCTCAGTAATGAGAGTAATTTCTTACCGTGAAGTAGATGTCCCATGAATGCGGTCAGTATTCCCTGACCTTCAGGCACGTGACTTCCCGCCCTGCAATGAAATCTCATCTCCTTGCTTACGTCATCATAGGGTGACCTAGTTCTGTCCAATGGCGAGGCTGGTGGACGTTGACTAGTTTTAGCTAATGGCGAGGCAGGGGAGCGAAGGGCGGGGTTAACTCTAGGATTGACACTAAGAGAGTAATGAGGCATTGGACTTCCTTCACGTGATGGGCCGGGCGAAGCGTTGAGTGACATCAAGGGCGGGGCGTCAGGCGGAGAGATGTGCAGAGGAGAGATAGGCCTAAGAGATGCCTGCCCGGGCATGTCTGATAGACCATACCCTTGCCCAGGCCTGCCCGGTGGACCAGACCCTTGCCCAGGCATGCCCGGTGGACCATACCCTTGCCCAGGCATGCCCGGTGTACCATACCCTTGCCCAAGCATGCCCGGTGGACTAGAGATAGCTGTGTGCCCGTGCTGGCCGGCTAGACTAGAGAGTTGCCCGGGCACGCTGGGTAAATACCGGGAGTTGATAAGAGTTTCGAGTAGTGTAGCATTCCTGCGTCCACCTAACAATGGACTGCCGATCAGAGCGGGAATCGATCCCCTGTCCTCTGAATCACTGGGCGGCTCGCTAGACTTATCTGCCATTTCACCAGGTCGTTGTAACAACGAGAGATCCTACACGCGACAGTTCTGTTGAAATTATCCTAAACTACGACATCTACCTGTACATCTAAACAGTCAGACATATACATAGAGGCTTATGCTATACAGGCGTACACACGAAGACGTTGTACGGAGATCTTTTGTACGCATGTTGAGGACTAATTCAGTGTAACTGAAAGTAAAAGTGATGATGCCAGCCGCGACAGCCTTCAATTGCGCAGTATTGTTGAGTAGATAACCCTTCGTATGAAGAACGAGTTTATAATCCAAATACGGTTATCCACTTGAGCGGTAATTATTTATATATTCGTTAATCCATTCATTAATCCATTAAATTGTGATTGTAATCTGTGATGTTTTCATTATAGCATCTAATATAACTACGTATCTAAGCTATCAACAACAGCATGGCATCCAATGGATCGACTAGACTGAGCGCATGGACGCTACATGAAGGATTTGTTGTATGCCTAGCTGTCACCTGAAAGTGAAACTGTGTCAATATAAGAGAGAGAGAGAGAGAGAGAGAGAGAGAGAGAGAGAGAGAGAGAGAGAGAGAGAGAGAGAGCGAGAGAGAGAGAGAGAGAGAGAGAAAGAGAGAGAGAGAGAGAGAGAGATGCACTGATAACGGACATGTTGAGAGTACTCAAAAGCATTCCATATGAGCATCTCTCAGTTCAGCAGTCGTTCCTCCTCTCTCTCTTTCTCTGTCTCTCTGTCTCTGTCTCTGTCTCTCTCTCTGTCTCTCTCTCTCTCTCTCTCTCTCTCTCTCGCTCGCTCGTTCTCTCTCCTTCTGTCTCTCTCGCTTTCGAATGAACATTCAGATGTGTAGCTGAGTGCAGCTGAATGCAGCTAATGTACAGCTGCGCACAGCTGTTTACAGCTGATACAGCTAAGTACAGCTGCTGCTGCTGCACACAGCTGACGGCTACTGGAAGCCCAGCTGTGAGGCGAGAGCAGCAACAGCTGTCATGTATATCATTAATCCTTAAAATAGGTCTAATAGTTTGAACTATATTTATTATATAATTAATCTTAAATTGTGTAGCTGTTATTTTATTCAGTATTTCACACAATGCTACAATATTTCTTGCATAATAATACTACAAAAACAGCAACCATTGGAAAGGAAACTATTGCACATGTGTATGACAAGTGCGTATCTTACGGTATCTATACGTAAGTAGACGAAAATTATCAGTGTGGGACCTAATAAGTGCCTAGAGCATTAGTTCAATCCTGATATTGAATTAAGGTATATGTCTATATTTGTTAGAGATATTGAAGCCTATAATGTTATGCTATACACCTGTATTTATTGGAGATATTGAAGCCTATATGCTATACACATGTATTTATTGGAGATATTGAAGTCTATATGCTATACACATATAGTTAGCACGGTGACTAGACTAACATACATGTACGTGTACATGTATATACTACACATATTAGACAAGCTACTCTTCTACAAGACGCTACAGTATTACAACGGTTACAAACACCCGCACTGGCTATCAACTCTGCCGATGTTTTATTGTGTTGACATTTCTAATCATTTCTTCTCGTATCAGTACAGGCTACCCATCTACCTGAGCTAATGATTACTTACCTGCCTGCCTGTAGCCCTTGCTACTTCAACTAACCTCCTGCACAAGTACAGGGTTAGTTCAGCTGAACATTGAGAGCTTGGCTAATAAGATCTGTCTTAGCTAATGTTTAAACAATCGAAAAACACTATTACAAATTGAGAACACATTGTATTATCACATTATTTAAAAACAAAAATTATAAATATTTCTATTAAGATGTCTTTTATATGTCTATAAAGTCATGATCTATCTTCAATCAAACTATATAAGTATATTAATATACTGGACTATACAGTCAATGAGACACGATTAACCGACTTCTTTAATTTCGTCAAGTAACACGTATCAATAAGATACACAGTAAGTCAATGCTCCGCCATGGGTCACACAATAATTAAATAGTCTGATATAGCCACGTTGTTTGTCAATGTTTGCCTGTCTCTCTGCCTGTGTGCCTCTCTCTCTCTCTCCCTCCTTCTCTTTCTCTCTCCCTCCTTCTCTTTCTCTCTCCCTCTCTCTCCACGTAGTGTATTGTCTGGCGGCTGGTCCACGGTAAATAATTATTTCAAATATTTCTATTTTCAATACATAAACATTGGCTCCTTGGTCGGTTTTCTCTACCTCCCCTCCCTAATTGTTTCAACAGCTCAATGTGTACGTCTCTTCTAAATCTACCGACATGCTCTCTAAGGAGCACTCGGTCGATCAATCAGTTTACTTCAGTACAACGTACATGTCTTTACGTCATTTTAATGAAATCTTTAGCTTAAGGTAAAGTAGGTCTTTGAAATGTATTGAAAGTGTCTATCATACATGCACCTTAGACGCATCTTTCCACCTGTATGGCAGACGCTAAGTCACTTCTTAATTGAACGGCACATAACTATTTGCGAGTGTGATTTCTTAATACGACGACAGGCACATCTTTCCTAGATCCTATAGTATCCATACAATGTCCTAGGTACAAATTCTATCCACGCCACATTTTAATAGCAAAATAGTTTCGCACTGGCGGTACATTATTATACGCAAGAGTTTTATTCAAACAATAACAACTAATACTCCGCACAAAAGACACACAGAGTTTCCACACAGTGCGCTACAGAGAGAGAGACTTTTCTACTAATTAAAGCCTCAAATAGCTGATCCACGCTTAGCGCGCACTGGCTATCATTGCATTTAGACAGAATTTAAATGCAAATGTCTACACTACACTCGCAGCTTGTTTATCCCACAAGGCTGTATATGTAATATGTGTGGAGCCAGCGACACACTATAGCGGGCATGTGATACACATGGTGTTGTGTAGATATGCTCTATAAGCTTTCATCAACTGTCCTCTAATTAATTCACTCGCGGGTGTGTGAGTGTTGCAAAATCTTGATTACATGGACTCAAGATTCTGCCTCCCTGTTCATTAAATATTATATTAATATACGTGTATATTATATATTTAACTCATGCCAGTTGTAATAACTAGAATAAGATTATATAGTAGCACAAGTTAATCTACTCTAAACTTAAATCATTAAAAATCACTAAACTGAGAGGACAAAAACTTGCTAATAGTATGCAGCTAGGTAATCTATACCACGATTCTCTTTGATTTGATCTTCTAACATAATCTGAGAGACTTTATATCGATCATCATTTAGATCTTTGATTATAACCACAGTATTCTGTGAATCTGCGTAAAGGGAGTGCCTATAATCTCTAGACTATTGGTGTGATATTTAACTCACGTAACTCAATTATACAGCCTACAATACAATTATGCATAAGTTAATTACAGAACGGCTCCAGGATTTAGTCAGTGCATATTTTATGCTGTAGCTGTAAACAGTTTAAACCTAACTTTAGCGTCAGTTTCTGTATCACAAGAGATACTATACTGGTAGGGATTAGAACCGATTACTCCCTGCTTTTTAGCTGAACGCGCTAACCATTATATCATTCAACCAGTTCAATACATCGCTAGGATGTTAGAGTATCACAGATTCTTTGACATTCCTCTGCTTCATCGTCGCCTGATTCAAATTCTTATTGATTGAATGATTAGCGGGTTTTGCTGAATTTTTACTGATTTACTGAATTTTTACTAGTCTCTTCTCAGATGATCAGAAACGTAACAGATGTTGTCGTGAAAACATTTCCAGTCACTATGGTCAATAAACTTATGTGATTTGCACCAATCCAATGAGTGTTTCGTAGGAGGAGGGGAAGGGAGGGGGTTCTATATGTTTATGTTGTATCACGTGATCTGATTGAAGTAGAGAATTGTGACAGTTAGGCCCGTACAAAAATGAATTTATCTCAATAAATAGCAAACAGATCTTCATATATAGAGACCTACGTGTTTACACAACTGAGTATAATGTTAAATTAAGATTCCAATAAATTAGTAAGACTGTTAATTAAGATGAAACAAAATATTTCAATGTCGTGTGAAGCTTAGTTTGAATTAACAAGATGTACTCGTGTGCAACAATGTTCAAATCTATGAAAAATGGGCACTTTGAACTGAACCTGGATTTTAATTCAAACCTCTCATTCTTAAGGTGAATGTTCTAGCAATGCATTGTCTCTCAAGGAATCAACATCTAGAAAATCATTATGTAAGAAAAAATGTTTGAATTAATGAATTACACATGACGATGTGGTGAATTTTATACTTGAGTCTCGCCAGAAATTTAAAATGGAAAATTTACAGAGCTGTAAGTAGCGTTAATATTAATGAATTGTAGTTATGATGTAGCGATTAGATTTAATAGGCCCATACATTTATAATCGTCAAATGACAGAGCTGCAATTAATGTAACTATTGTGGAATTATAAATATGACGTTATGACGTCAGCGTTACTTTAGACAGAGAGAACTGGCTCATATTCGTGACATGTAGAATGATATATGTGCATACATTTTAAATTTAAATAGTACATTTTTAACATTAAACAGTTTAACTACACGTTATACAATACAATCTAATTGACTGTAGGTATGTTATTTAATCTGTGGCTACAACGAGACGAGTTTCGTAGTATTGCCCGTGATGTGTTCGTGTAACTGAGGAATGGATCAGCCGTAAACTGCATGTGACGCATGTAGGAGACAACAGCCACTGTGATGAGCTCAACGAATGATCAACATATTGCTCATTCGAGAGCACAGAGATGCTGTGAGTTAAAATATATACCATGGGATATTATCATTTGAGACAAAACAAAAAGAGAAGTAGTATTAATAGCAACACAGTTTTTTAACGTACGTTTCTTAATTCAGTTGACTGATTTAACACAAGGTCATCCGAGCGTTGGTCTAACCCCATATCCCTTGACATCACAATGTTAAGTGATATGAGGTTTGACCTACGCTCGGGTGTTCAGGCCAATTATTTATTAATAATTTTATTTATTCTTTAAACAAGAAAGAGATCAAAGCTTTAGTAATAACAATAGCTAAACATAGAGACGAAATAGTCTTGATTATAGTTGAGAGGAAATGTAAATCCACTGGCAAAGCCTTTTTGACGTGAATTATAGAAGACAGTAGAAGGTTTCGTCAAAAAGCTGTGAAACTTTGTGAACTACTGGGAACTAAAATTTTCATGAACTGAGACCAACACGTAAACATACATCCTACTAGTACCCTTCCTTGGACTGATTTCCCGGATTTTGGCTTGCACCCTTTATTGACCACCCACATGCTGCTCATCGGTTTTGTTTTGGTTCCACAGTGCTCACTGTTATCATGGACAACAGTAGCACTCTAATCGTAGGCCTATTGTTGTTATTTTAAATGGGATACCACAAGATTCATTTGCATGAGTTGTAACAGCTAAAAAGTAGAAGGACTACCATTGCTGAAGACTTATAGTGTAGTTGTCCACCCCCACACACACTCACACACACATATACACATACACAAACTCACACAGACAAACACACGCACACACACACAAACACACACACACAAACACACACACAAACACACATACACACAAACACACACACACAAACACACACACGCAAACACATACACACACAGAGAAACAGGAAACACAGTGATGAAAGTCGGCCTGTACTTTCACATTACTCCTATACATATATATTTATCCTATACTCCTATACTCCTATATATTACGTGCATATACGACTACACTCTAACACGCCCACGAGCTCTGGGCCTAAAGCGAAAACACAGCGAACTCTTTGCTACTGGGCCTTACGATTAAATAGCATACAAAATTCTCTATACTAAAAATTTACAACAGAAAGAGTAAGAATTTAGAAGACATAAACTAAATAAAAATAGAATAAAATAGATTTAAATAAAAAGCCGGAATTAGGAAGGCAGCAATTATAGAAATAGGATTAGGAAGGCAGCAATTATAGATAGTCAGGATTAAGAAGGCAGCAATTATAGATAATGTCAGGATTAGGATGGCAGCAATAGTTAGGCAGCAATAAATGCCAGTCGATATTACAAGGAGTTAACTAGACTGTTGAGAGAAGTAGATATGGCTAAATGTCCTTCCTGTTCACGTTGTTCTCACAGAGATAAAGAAGAAGATGAAGTGGATCTATTAGAGGAATATCTGGCTCATAGGCGCATTCAATACTCTGATGTCTGCCCTTATTCATATAACGTTCCGGGTAAGTACATTTCATAATGATATAGGCCCATTGCTTAAGCTTGAATCTATTTGATAAAATTATTAAATTAAAATAACTGTAGGCTATAGTTTGAATAAAATAAAATAAACCAGAAAATCATAATTTATCTTTTGAGTTCAACAAAACTAAAGCTAATGTTGTACGCTAATGTTATTTAGGCCCATTTGCTGATTATATGTTTGATATAAACTTATTATGGATATTATACTGTTTATGTTAATTCACTGACCAATCAAGTAAATCGGATATCAGATATTACATGTGTGACATGTAGTATATAATGTAGCATGTCTAAGATATATTTCAACTTACACGCTGTTAAATTTAACTCTGCGAAAAGAGTGCTTCATTGATTAATGAGTTAATTCCTTCTCAAAAACTTTTGCCTTATCCACAACTTAATGTAGCCTATAGCTTCGGAATAATATGGCCTCTGGGGTGGTTTTCCGATGTCTTCTCCATCTCTTGCTCAGTCAGTGTTAATACGTGGACTAACAATATAGTGTTATGAAGCCGGTTGTCTTCTCTAGCGGGTCCAGAGTTGTTCACAACAGGAGCCTCTTCAGGTGAACTCCATGGCTTTGACTAGGCCCTACAACTAAATATTTTATTAAATTTAGCTGCTGGGTGCGTATGAGAATTATTTTTGTATAAGTCTTAATTTAAGGCATAGACTTTGTGAAGGGATTAAATTGTTGATCTAAGGAGTTCTCTTATGGAGCGAGAAAACAGACTTTGAGTATGAATATGTACCTTGAAACTGCCACTTGGCAGTACACTAGAGAAGAAGAAGTCTTAATTTAATGTGTTTACTGTCTCACACAGTGTCAGTTCTGAGCATGAGGTCTGTGGTACGTGGCAAGGCGATGTCTATGGTACGCGGCATGGCGTTAGTGGACGACAGGATCTACGTGGTGATCACTGATGACGAGACAGTCCATGTAGTTGACGCTGATCTACTCATAGAACTGAACGCTGAGAACATCGTGGTACCAGACATGATGGCGCAGCACATGATCGGCTGCGCTGTGAACAGATTTCTGTTCATCAGTGACAGCACTAGTGGATGTCTACGAAAGATTAAACTAGCGAGTGAGCGAGATATATTGGTTGTCATAGACGAATTGGGCGGAGTTCCAGATCGTCTGTCGTTGACGTCTAACAACAGCCTCCTGGTTGTGGTTAAGACGCCTCGAGAAATAGATGACGAAAAGCGAAGTGCTGAGTCAGTGAACGAACATAGCGACACTTATTGTATAGTCGAGTTCGACTGCCTCACAGATACCATTAGAAGTAAAATACAAGTAGAGGAAAGCATTATAGAGGTGTTTCAAGCGGCTCAGCTATCACAGAACGAGTATCTCCTCTGTTGCTCTCCCACCGATGGAGCTCGAGGTAAACTGCTCGTCATTGATAGTGAGGGCAGACTCATCAAGTCCTACATAGAGGAAAATGATCTTCTCGTTCGTCCTATGAGCTTCACGATTGATCCAAAAACGAATCAAATATTCGTGCTGGATTTTTCCTCCAGAAGTGTGCTACTCTTTAACAGCAACTTGCGATTTCTCGGTTGTCTCTTCACAAAACTAAAGAGAGGATTCAAAGATCCCAACAGGATTTACTTCGACTCCACCACAGGGAAGCTCTTCGTTGGTGAAAACAATGGTGGCTTAGTCATCATAAGTCTGAAATCATGAACCTTTGATTGCTCAATTCCAACATTATGCTCGATCAATTTGTATTAAAGTTGCTAGAGTTAGACAATGCACCGCATACAAGTTGTAGATTTGTAAAATATTTTTACTAGGTACAATGTCAAACCCTTGCTGCAGATTTGAGTGGTTCAGATCGGACTAAACAACTTTTTGAGGATCCCCAGCCCCTTCATTGCTGTCTATGCAAAACTAACTTTTGTTCGTAGAATCCAAGTGCTACTTGATAAGTTGAAACGCATAATTTTGGCTTCTATATTTAGGCTATATATTTGTGACAATATTATATACTTCATATATGATGAAATTGACTCTATTTAAAATTAAATCGAGAATTAATTAATATTCATTACTAATTATAAATAATTATTAACAATAATTAATAATTCTACATTTAAGATCAGTATCATTAATAACTATTTAATAAGTACTGACGAAGATTAATATTGAAACAGTTAACGGAACGAGATGATCGTAAATTAGGTGGAAGGGATAGCCAGTATCTAGGGCCTTGTACAGCGATATACTTTTCGCGACAGAACCCTCTGTCGACATATCTGCAGCCGTATGTAATCATTAGCTTAATAGCTTCTACGGGGTAAATACCAATATAAATGTCAATTTAAAGAAAATTTTGTAATTTTTCCTGTATTTATCATTGTGTTCAATGTAGGCCTACTGTTGATCAACAAATGAATGTTAGCTGAAGCTTTGTGCAACGTAATGACTTAATGCCCAATTCTTTATTCTCTTGCACGTGTTATTTGGAAGTCCTCTCGACTTCAATTTCGCTCTCTTTCTCTACTTTGCAGTCTTCACGGGCTCTCTGTTAATCAACGCATAAAATATAAAATAGCTCTATAATATGGCAAGCCTTCTTACTTATCTGAAATTCTTCTACCCTATCGTCCCTCACGTGCACTTCGTTCCACCGATACCACTTCGTTCCACCGAAGGCAGCATCAGCGACGTGAGTTTCTTAAATAAATGCCATTGATCAATTGAATAATTACCTGTTTCTATATTATAATTAAATAATAATAATAAAATTATAATTATTTAATTATTGTAAATGATTAATATTATTATTCATTGTAAATAATTAATATTATTAATTATTTACAATAATTAATAATTACAATAATTAATTATTTTATTTATTTATTTATTTAGATCACCAAAGAGGGTCATTCAACCCTGTACAGTTCACAAGCAATGCAAACCAACAAGTAAATGCAATAAGTGAGCACAATTTAAATGTGAACCATGGTGAACTTAAAACGAAAATATAATGTAGAAATTAAAGAATTAAAATAAAGAAATTCAAAATAAAGAAAATTAATGATAATAGGTAGGCATAATTATACATTTAAGATCAGTATCATTAATAACTATTTAATAAGTACTGACGAAGATTAATATTGAAAAAGTTAACGGAACGAGATGATCGTAAATTAGGTGGAAGGGATAGCCAGTATCTAGGGCCTTGTACAGCGATATACTTTTCGCCTGCAGAGACACACTCGACCCAGGCGCTTAGCAAATACCCGCAGAGACGGACTCGACCCGAGTATTGCCGTGGACTACAAGCCTCCTCGCCTGCAGAGACACACTCGACCCAGGCGCTTACCAAATACCCGCAGAGACGGACTCGACCCGGGTATTGCCGTGGACTACCAGCCTCTTACCTGGCCCTACACAGGGTGGACACCGAACTCTCTTGCCTCCAATTAGCCTCCGCGGCTTGGGAAACTAGTCAACCTGAGGGGCTACGAGCCTAGGCTAACATGCGAGCTTGAAAGCTTTCGGCTAGACGAAGACCAGATTTCTGTATACTAATCATATTTTTGCCTTGGGATTGGGATATTACGTACTATCCTCCCTCGGTTCCCAGTACTTTCGCGTAGAAGGTTCTGGCCTCCCATAAACTAGCTATAGCATAGCCATAGTAGGCATAGCTAGTTTATTATGCAGGGTATTTCCAAATTGACGCAGCTGACGCGTAAATCGACAAAGCGAGAAGTGCTGTGAATGGCTGAAGCCGATCGCGAGAGTAGTATATTAAGCGGCCGTTGATACATAGAAAATCAGATTGGGTTCTACGTGGTTCGTCTGCGCAGTAACCCAGGGAGGCCAGAACCTTCTACGCGAAACTTCTACGCGAAAGTACTGGGAACCGAGGGAGGATAGAACGTAATATCAAAATCCCAAAAGTACGATTAGTACACAAAAATCTGGTCTTCGTCTAGCCGAAATCTTTCAAGCTCGCATGTTAGCCTAGGCTCATATCCCCTCAGGTTGACTAGTTTCCCAAGCCGCGGAGGCTAATTGGAGGCAAGAGAGTTCGGTGTCCACCCTGTGTAGGGCCAGGTAAGAGGCTGGTAGTCCACGGCAATACCCGGGTCGAGTCCGTCTCTGCGGGTATTTGCTAAGCGCCTGGGTCGAGTGTGTCTCTGCAGGCGAGGAGGGTGGTAGTCCACGGCGACACCCGAGTCGAGTTCGTCTCTGCGGGTATTCGCTAAGCGCCTGGGTCGAGTGTGTCTCTGCATGCAGTTAAAACAACCAATCATATAATTAATTATCTATTACAAGTTTGAAGACTAGGAGGCAGGGCAGACGCTCAAATCGTAGTCGCCCGAAAGATTGCAGACGCTTCCACTCCCGGTTCGGGTCACCATATCAATTCGCCCCGAGAACCACGGAAGGGAATCTACTAAGGAAGCATGGCAGAAACGCAACCGTCATCGCCAAAATACGTAGAAGACGTGGAGTACGCTTCTACTCCCGACTCGGGCCAGCGCGGACGCTGCGCACCGGGTTCCCGAGAACCCAATTACGAAGTAGGCAAGGGGGGTTGGACTTTGGCCTACTCGGTCGGAAATGAACATGAAAGGCCTATCGAGACGGATCATACCGGGAAAGAAGTATCATCCGAAGACGCAGCAACTCGGTTCCTCCTGACAAGCGGTACCCTTAGTAAAACATTCGACGATAAAGCTGCCGTCTCGAAGCACTGCCGACCGGCGAGCGAGTCCAGAAATAGACAACCGCTCGAGGACGAACAGGCAGCCAGGCTGTTCGTCCGTATATTGCAATTTGTAAAAATGCACACAATTTATTAGTAATATACACAGACAGTGTACCTATGTGCCTCATGAAGTTATATGAACTTACATATGAAACATATGAGCTCCGATCTTACCGGTACGCCGTACTTTGTAGATTCGTTATGTAGCTGGATTCTATAGTTGAAGACTTAACTTAAATTAATTATACTCGTTCAGTAAGTCTTGAGGACCTGCAACACTAGTCTAGTCGTAGTTTAATGCTTCAATACACAAAGACTGTAAAGGATTCAAATACAAACCTTAAGTCTTAAACTATGGGCTAGTGCAAAAGGCCAAAACTTTCAATATCTTTTTTTGTGTACAGATCTATGTATATTCCAATAATTTGACTCTGTTTTGAGAAATTTGACCTTAATCTTCATTACGGAAATGGCAGAAATGGCAGAAGTTTTGCAATTACTAATTTCATCAAACCATTAAAGCTTGTCAACAATATGCCTACCTTGTATTTCGATTGCTAATTAAATACATAAGTACAAAATAAAACAGAAACACGTACATCGTGCGGACAGATTTTTGTTCTCTTTTCCTTAATTCCACTCATGGAGTCCGAATTTTTGCCATTTCTGCCAATTAGCCTGTCCCATGCACTAATTGGCAGAAATAGCAGTAATGCTGAAATTACGTGTAACAAAGCTTTCAAGAACTATCATATCCATTACCAGTTCATTAACCTGTAAAAAAAAGCAGCCCACGTCCATCTGCCAGACACAATTTTATACCAAATTAAGATGAAAAACTACTTAAAGATATATATATATATATATATATATATATATATATATATATATATATATATATATATATATATATATATATCTATATATATAATATCTATATATATATATATATATATATATTATATATATATATATATATATATATAATATATATATAGCCGTGTATCATATAGAGCTTTCTGCATCAAAATGGCGGCTTTGTAATGTAAACCAAAAATGACGTGTTCTTGAAACCTCTCTATTGAGTTCAAGAATTGCACAGATGCCAACAACTAATTCTGATAGCCGGAGGTAAACAATATCAGCTGATCGTTATTTAAAAGCATAAAATAATGTAGTTGTTGAACATTTTAAAATCTTTTGAACGATAATGAAACACTTTAGGAGCACATTTATCGTCACATCTGTCTTACATATCGTCATGACAAAAAATTATTAGAAACGAATTCCTATTAATTGGATTTATATTTTTATAATACAAAATGCAAACAAATTTTAATCAAAATCTCTTAAAGGATATTCCCCGTTCTTTAGTTTCCGGATTTCTGGATTTTGTATACCAAAATGCGAAACAATAAATCATCTTAAAACCGTTTAGAGACCGAATAACATGAAATAAATCTGAAATTACAGAAATTACTATTAAATACACACATGTCAAAGGGGCTTTGTTTACCCTTTCGACTTCATGGAGAATGTTGGAATTCAAGTCGCTCTTGTTACAAAACTTGTTTCGCTGAAACAACAGTCATGTCATATCTACCTATTTTAAAGTTCTTTGACTAAACCTTTATTTCCACTTAAAATGTAACTTTTGCCAATCTTCGATTATTTAGCAGCATATGGTAACACTGTTGAACAGGTAATAAGAACTGCAATGTTTACACCTGTGTTGATGAAACAGGTACTGAAGGCCAGGTGTGAACAAAACTTTTAATAAATACTTTTATCCTTATTATATTTAAAGCATAGTAATTTCATTATTTATGTGATAAAAATAGGACACTTTTGTAAAACTACAGTTTCTGCAGATCCTTAAAGCAATCAACGTATGCTATGATTTCCGTCGCGGTCTCTGTAGCTTAATTGTTGCAATGACATTTTGCGCCAGTAAAGTTGTCAACAAAAACATTAGATCAGAAATCACCCGATGTTTGATTAGGATCCGGTACAGCGTTGTTTTATAGATTCTTATCAGATGTAATAAATCCTTTATCTCTTATGTGCGAATATTTAAGAATTTTCGTGAAATCTACTATCACTGTGACTCGAAGACTCAAAGATATAAAATGGTAGAATTCCTTAATTTGTTTAAATTATTTATGTCAAAATTTGCTTTCAGTTTCTCTTGTATCGTTGTCTATACACAAATTGCATTCGACCGATATTTCTGGTTATAAATGAGCTTTATTATCTTTCACAGGACTGTCTAGCATGTCCTAGTGTCCAATAAAACTATTGATTCTTTATATCAAGCTGATTGACTTGTTTGTTTGGTCTTCTGTGTGTGTGTGTGTGTGTGTGTGTGTGTGTGTGTGAGAGAGAGAGAAAGAGAGAGAGAAATCAGAGATCTTGATCTTTGAGATCTTTGTGTATTCTGAGAGACAGTGATTTCATTGAATCTCAGTTTTTAAAATGAGATTCCGTCATTTGTTGGATTAAATTATACGTTTAAAACTGAGACACTTTCGATTTTGTATTTAAAAAATTTAAATGACTAATATCTCATGTGTTAATTTTGTGACACTCGACTTAGTAAGAGCGGGACATTCTCAGGCTCGGCTAGAATGAGAGGCTCTGCCATTAGGCAGTTTTGACTCGCCAGTTTGATCTTCTCTCCCCCTCCTATTCTGCGTAGTGAATCATATACATTGAAAAAAAAAACCAATTAATTGAGTCAATTCTTGTAAATTCTTGTTCTTTCAATTGAGTCTATTAACAAAAGTAATTAAGAAAGATTTGTATTTATATGCACAGTGGTTGTATTTGCTGGAAGGAATTATTCAGTGAATGATCTATATGAGGCTCTTACATCGGGAGTCATTATTTATCAGTTAAGTTGTATAGGCACTGGCAGAACAGCTGCTGTAAAGCTGCAGCCAATAGGAGTCAAGATAACAGTTGAATATCTGTTAATAATTCAACCTGCAGCTGCAGCTGCTACAGCTGCTGCTAGAATTTGTGTAGTTCAACAGCTGCTTCAGCTGCTAGGAACTATCAGCTGGTCCAGCCATGGCTGCCAAGCTCAGCTCAGCAGCTGCTGGCCTGTCAGCTGTTACAGCTGTGCTGCTGCTACAGCTGCTGGCTCTGCCTGTGTGTCAAGCTCAAGGCTCTGACAATGGCTACAGACTGCCTACCTTCCAGTATGTACCTCTGTCTGTCTTTCTCTTGTCTCTCTCTCTCTCTGTCTTTCTCTCTCTCTCTCTGTTTATCTCTTGCTCTCTCCATTCTCTCTCTCTCTATCTCCCTCTCTCTCTGTCTCTCACTCTCTCTGTCGTTTTTGTATCTCTCGCTGTCTGTCTTCGTCCCTGTCATTCTTTCTAATTATTTTTCTTTCATTCGGTCTCTTTGTCTATATTTTCCTTCATTCTGTCTTTCTGTCTCTCTTCCTATCTCCCTTTGTATTACTCACTAGGATACTATACATTTGTCTGTCAATTTAATAGCATTTAATTCATGGAAATTAGTGTTAACCAATTTCATAAATGTATCCTAACAGAGGCTGCGGGTAATAACATTGAAGTCACCTTTATGTGGATATAGGATTTTTCCTGTAAATTATAATTTAAAATAATTATCAAAAATACTTAATTGAATAATAATTGCAAATACTAGAACTGGAGTCGGTCGATTTGAATCAGTTTTACTGATGGAAGAAGTTATTTGAGGTAAGTGAATGGATTAATGAATGAATGAATGAAATGAATGAATGAAGTAAATGAATGGGTGAGGACCTCTATGTCCACAGGCTGATGTCAGAGATCACGCTGATGATGTCGCCATGTCATTAGATTCTAAATTTTATTTTGCTTTTATTCTGTTGCCAGTGAACACTGATTGATTGATTTATGGATTGATTGATGGATTGATTGATATATTGATTGATTGATAGATTGACTTCTGGATTGATTAATTGTTTGATTGATGTATTGATTGATTGATTGATATATTGATTGATAGATTGATTTCTGGATTGATTTCTGGATTGATTAATTGATTGATTGATTGATTGACTGATTGATTGATAGATTGATTGATAGATTGATTGATTGATTGATTTCAGGGAGTTTTTGATCCTGGCCCCGCGGGTTGTTCGCCCCACTCAGGTGTATGAGGTTCACGTGACACTCAACCGCTACTACTACTCTAACATGGTCGTGACCGCCATGCTCAGCAAAGATGGCGCCCAGTATGCTTACGGTAGTGCTGAGTTCACTTCTACAGGCACCAAGTTCATACAGCTAGAGGTAAATCAATAAATTAATCAATCAATCAATCAATCAATTGATCTATCAGTCAATTTATAAGTGCTGCGTTTACTTCAGCTGGCACCAAGTTCATACAGCTAGAGGTAAATCAATCAATCAATCAGTCAATCAATTGATCTATCTGTTGATATAAGTGGTCTCTGTGTACTCAGTTGCCAACGTGTTGTGTACGCCATATGGTGAGTGACCAGACTTTAGATTCTTATTGATTGATTGATTAAAACAAGCGATTTCTCAATTAGTTACTCAATTTCAGTCTTTGGTATTCTATTGAAATAAACTTGACATTATTTAATGACATTAAACCTTTAGCTTTAGATTCTTTAGGTGTGAGTCTCTTACAACTCTTTTTAATTCTGATTAATTGAGGGATTGATTGATATAGATACCAGGAACTGGTGTCAATGCCTGCGTAGGCTAGTAATTGATTGATGTAGATTGATTGATTGATTGATTGATTAGATACCTGTGACAGTACTTCAGGGCCTGCACAAGCTGATGATTGATTGATTGATTGACTGATTGATTGATTAGATACCAGTGACGGTACGTCAGGGACTACACAAGCTGGTGGTGGAGGGGCTGGTGATGAACACGGTGAGGACAGCTGGAAGTGAGACCGGCTCAAGTCCATCGGGATCAGCTACGAACCCTAACACTGGGTCAACAACCTTTAACCTTAGCAACACTCACATGTATGACTCATACCTGCCTATCTTCCACAATGAGTCCATCGTGACCTTTGACCCTAAGTACGTCTCCATGTTTGTCGTCATGGATAGACCCTGCTACGTCACACCAGCCGCCGGTTTGTATCTCTCTCTCTGTGTCTCTATATGCTTGTCTCTATGTCTCTTTGTATGTCTCTGTGCCTCTCTTTGCAAGTGTGGCTTTATCTCTTTGTATGCGTCAGTATCTCTGTCTGTATGTGTAAGTAAAAAGATATCTAGACAATTCACGTGACACGTGTGACCTGGGCTAAAACAGCCCCTGGCTCATTGGTAGAGCATTCGTCTCAGAGCCGTGAGGCCTGGGTTCTAATCTCAGGTCACTATATCTATCACTAGACTGCGGCTGATGGATGATGATTAGTTCTACAGTAAATCTAATATATTCTAGCAGAATGCATTCATATGAATAAATTAATATAAATAAATACACATAGCTATGTCACATCCTCTACACATTTGTGTGTTGTGACACTTAGCTATGTTCACATTCTCTACACATTTGTGTGTTGTGACACATATATGTACACATTCTCTACACATGTGAGTTTTTGACACATAGCTATGTGTCACATTCTCTACACATGTGTGTGTTGTGACACATGGGTGATGTGTGTTATGTGAACAGCTCAGTTCAGGATTGTGGCTGTGACTCCAGATCTTAAACCAGCCCCTGGATCAATGACCATCTATGTGCAGGTTCCTATCTATCAATCAATTGATCAATCAATCAATCAATCAATTAATTGCTTGATTTATTGATCTCATTATGCTTCATTGTCTGAGATAATAAAGTGTCGTATATAACTTAGAGATAAACAGGCCGTTAGTGTCTCACAGCTTTTACACTTGAATATATAAAAAATCAATAAATTAGTGAATGAATCAATAGATTGATTGATTAATTCGCTGGTAGATTGATATATTGCATAATTAATTAATTTAATCACCTTGTTGCTGCTGTTGTTGTTGTTGTAACAGGATTCAACTGGAAAGTTTGTGCGGCGTTGGATTCAGAAGCAACTGAACTTTGGTCTGTTATTTACTGTTACTTATTAAATCAATCAATCGATCAATTGATCAACCAGTCAATCAATCAATCAGTTTTTTCTCAATCCATCTATGATAGAATCCATTTCAGAAAGAATCCATTAATTGAATTAACGATTAATCAATGAGTATTAAATAATAATCCTATGATTAGAATCAGTACTAGGTATAAATCTGTTCAGAGGAAGTAATGAATGAGAAAACGAAAGAGGCATTCTGTTTATGCACAATTATTTTGTAGCAATTCTTATGTGTGTGAAGTTATTTGTATGTACGTGTAGGCTGTGTAAATGCCTATTTGTGTGTACGTATGTTTATATGGATGTGTATATATTTGTAGGTATGTGTGTATGTATATGTAGGTATGTATCAGGGAGGGTTTGACATAGAGTATCCAGTCAACGTGGGCATGTGGTCCATGGTCATTGATGCTTTTGTAAGTCCCTCTCTTATTCTTTCGTCCTCTTTATCCTTCCTTCATCTCTCTTTCTCTCTCTCTCTCCCTGTGATGTATAATAATAATAATAATAATAATAATAATAATAATAACAATAACAACAACAACAACAATAATAATGAAAATAATAATAAATATTATTATTTTTATTATTATTATTATTATTATTATTATTATTGTTAGCTCATGTTCTAGGAATATTTACATTTGATTTCTGAGCTGATGTGTATTACCTGATTCTAGACAGGGACATTGCAACCAATCAAATGATTTGTTGTTATATGCTCCACCCATGAAGGACTGGTTGTTTGTTAATTGGTGGCTAATTAGTGACATCATTGTTGTCATAATGTCAGACTTGTTATGTAAGATTAAGTGACAGTTTTTTCACTCAGCCTATCTTGAATCTTAAGAATAGACCTACCAAGGACTGCAAATGTTATGCACAGTTGACTCACTCAGTTACTGAGGAATGCTTTGGACATTAACAGCACGACCACAGTAGTTGCTTGTATTTTGAGTTGTAGGTCAAGATCACGTAATTGATCTGTTAGAGTTTATCTTGTACGAACTGGATGATTAGATACTTGATTGATTGATTGATTTGTAAAACATATATGTACTAGCTGATAGTGCTATTGATGAGTTACTATCATAATGCTGTATCATACTGCTGATTTTTTGATTAGTTGATTGATTGATTGATCAATTGATTGATTGATTGATTTCAGGGTTTTCGCTACAACCACTCGTTTGAAGTGAGATTTTGGTGTAAGTACGACGTCACTAGTCTGTTAACCAATCAGCTTTATTGCTCAGCAGTAGCTTGTAACTTGTATTATAATGATAATCTTTTATTTCACTTCAATCTGACAACAGAAATAACTTCTCAAACTATACACATAACAGGACAGTCAACTTACATCAGACCAGAAATTTAATTTTTATTGCAATTATACTTATATTGTTATATTACTCGTAATAGAAAAGTCTTATATCTAAGTCAGTTACAATAGTGCATCAAGTCATAAATGTCCTGGGATTACACAATGTATAGATAGGTATCACAATACATATATGTGTAAACCTGTTAATATTAATAAGGCAGCTTGACTAGGGGGGGGGGGGGTTGGGCTGTGTAACAAGGGTGTGGTAGGGTGGTGTACGTGTTTGTATTCATTGGTATGTGTATGTGCAAGTGTATGCGTATGAGTGTGTATTTATGTTTGTATATGTGTGTGTGTATGTGTGTGTATTTATGTGTGTGTGTGTGTATGTATATGTGTGTGTGTAGGGCAGAGATCGGTGGAGTTGAACGTTACCACGCCCTTGTTCTTGTACGACTCTGAGTGGGGCATCATGGGCATGCTATATGGAGAGTATGTCTCTCTCTCTCTCTCTCTCTCACACATTCTCTGTATTCAGTTTTTCTATGTTTAATTCTTGTATCTCTGTGTCTCTGTTTTCCTCTTTCTGTCGTTCTCATCGCTCACTTCACATTTATTGATTAATTATGTTATTGATAAAATCATGTGATTGTTGAGCTGGGCCATAGATTGGATAATATAACAATTGATTGATTAATGGATAGACTGATTGATTGATTGAATGATTGATTGATAGATAGACACTTGAGCACCAGGCTATGGAGTGGGTAACGTGAAGATTGATTGATTGATTGATTGATAGACACGTGAGTGGTGCACCAGGCTGTGGTGTTGGCAACGTGACGATTGATTGATGATTGATTGATTGACGATTGATTGATAGATAGATTGATTGATTGATTGATTGATAGACACGTGAGTGGTGCCCCAGGCTATGGGGTGGGTAACGTGACGCTGAAGGTCATGAACCAGGACGGAACGTTCCTACCTGGAGAAATCCACAAAGATCTCGGATATGTGCGTATACTGCTGACATCTTGTGAATAAATATTCTGACTTTTTCACAAGTACCTTAAAATGCGCTTGATGGTTTATGTTATATACCATTTTGAAATATCGACAAATTATAAATACATTTATCATAATGAGCTGGCACAACCTAATGGCAGGTCCAGGTATAGTTGAGGTGGTATATATGATATCAGGACACATGGGCTCTGTGGAACTCTGGTAGTGATGTCCTGATATGAACGAGTCCCAGTCCATTGGATAGCCTGCCCATCACGTCCTCTGGAGTTATAGAGTGGCACACACAGAGGCGCACACGTGTCCTGGGATTAGAATGAGGCTCCATCAAAGTATTTGAGGAGGAAGTAGGCATTCTGTCTATTGTCATCTGAATGCATAAATAGGTCACTGTGTAAGTATGCTAGGTAAAGTCATGAAATCTTGAACGACTGTTGCTGAGGTCTTGGTATTAAGCCCCAGTAGAGCTGATCAGTGAGTAAAATCTAGAACATTCACGGGACTGGTGACATGGATAAGCTACTAAACGGCTTATTGGTAAAACATGCAGTACTAAAAGTGCTAGATACCATTACGGATGATATTCACTATAATGTGTGCTTAACTTCAACTTGTGTCTCTATTTGCGTATATAATAAAGAATTTCTGAATTTCCTCGCCATCTATTGAAAGGTTTGATTGTTCAGCTCCTGAATTTACGTCCTTGTCTTCACTTCCTCTGCAATTCGTTTTAATTTCAAGATTATTATTACGCTTATATTTGCTTTATTATTAGATAGAAATCTCATCTCTTTTTAATGAAAATTAAACATCCAATATTGCTTATATAACTCGTATGTGTGAGAAATAAAGGTGTTTATCGAGCGGTAATTTCACTAAGTCATTGCTTTGTGCTACAGATGTACAGCACAAAGAGTTTTACGTTCTCATTGGCTGAGATCAAAGCTAAGTTCGGAGACGTGGTGAACAAGGACTTGTACTTCCTTGGGACCCTCTACGACTACTACTATCTCGAGTCCCTCACGGGCACCTCAGTGACCCACGTCTACAAGGATGGCATCAGACTGAAGATACTGGGCCGGCAGGTCAGGACATTCAAGCCAAGCGTCCCCTTCAATGTCCAGGTCTGTGGTCACTGTCAACTGAACGTTGTTCCAGTATTTAGTTATTTTATTTTATGTATTTGTGTATGTATTTATATACTTTATTTATTGTATGTGTTTTATTTATTTATTTAAGTTGTTAAAGCTAAGGATTAACGTCAGTTTCCTCACTCGAAAGCGATGTCAGTGACGGGCGAACCCAGGATTTGAACCTCGCACATACTGATCCGTGGTCGAGTATCTTACCGACTTCGCCACTGGTTCCAGCCAGGACATTAGCTTAAGTCAGGCGCAAATCACACAGACGTTCAGTGCAGAAGAAAGAAAACAACTAAAAGCTAATCCAGTGAGATATTTGTCTATGTAATGATGAGCTAATTACTACGATCTTTATTTAAAATACAATAAGAACAAATCTACGCTTTCCTATTTATAGTTACTGAAACACTTGTCTTGCTCTATCATTATCAGCGGATGTAATATACTGCACATCTTAGTTACTTTCTATGTTTATTTAATATACTTAATTTGGAGCTCTAATTTTGTACCGTTAGCATCATTTAAATAGCTATAGTTTTGATTCTTCCTATTCGTTTTGATATCACAAATAGATTAAAATATTATATTAAAATTTCATTGGTTCTAACTTAAATTGCTCTTTAACTTGAACTGAATGCAGCATTTGCAATTACTTAACAAGTTGAATATCAGAAACTTCTGCACAACATTCTAAAATAACAACTTAATCACCAGGTGTCTGCAGACTGTCACGTATTTTCTCTTTCACTCGACAGGTGGCGATCATGCGCGCAGACGGGACGAAGTACGATGGTTTTTACAACCGGCAGGTCGTGGTAACAGTGAGTTCTGAGGGTGGCACCACTGGCACCACAAACAGACCTGAGGATAAGCAGATCATTCCTGATGATCACATCCTGGACTATACTGTGAATCCTGGAACCGATGATCAGATCATCCGCATCAATGTGAGTGTGGCAGCTATGTGAAACACATTCATGTGATCCATGTGAAACACGTTGATGTGATCCATGTGAAACACGTTAATGTGATTAATGTGAAACACATTCATGTGATTAATGTGAAACACGTTAATGTGATCAATGTGAAACACGTTAATGTGATTAATGTGAAACACATTCATGTGATTAATGTGAAACATGTTAATGTGAGCAATGTAAAACACGTTAATGTGATTTATGTAAAATTTCATTCCTGTGATCAACGTGACATTACATTCATGTGATAAATATGAAATTACACTGATTACATCGGTGTAATTAGTAATTCATCATCATGAATTACTACTTACTTTAACATAATCAATATAATTAGTAATACATTGACGTTATCAATAAATTACTAATTCATAATTACATTGACATAATCAAGGTAATTTCACATTTATCACATGAATATTAATTTATGTGATAAATGTAATTAGTAATTAATTTGTGTAATTAGTTTATTGTAATTATCTTGTAATTTGTTGCAATTCAACAAGTGCAAACTATTTCATCGATGTTGGATTAGTGTGAGATTGTCAATATACTAACACTCATTTTGAGAGGGGGATATGGCAGACTGGTTAGAGTATTTGACTCAGAAGCTAGTGTCTTGAGTTCAAACCCAGGTCTAGCGGCAACAAATGATTTCTAATACGACAATCACTACTTGCTGCCAATCAGTTTTACTACCAATCAATGAGGATAGTCAAGAAAAGGAAAATTATTAAGAAACTGCACTGGAAACCTGTTATACAGTTTCACAAATAAAATAATTAATTGCATTATTGAATTATATTAATATATTCTCCGCCTATGCAGATAAATCACCCAGAATCCGGTCAGACAGTTGAGATCAGATGCTATCGCTACTACAGCGCCAATGAGAATTATCTAGCGCTTACGCTCTCCACTCAGGAGCCTAAGGTACACTTAAGTATGATTTATGATGATGATGATGAACGGTTAAAGATTTCAAACATCTAAATAATCAACATGCAAAATATCTCTAAATGAATTCATTAGAAAATGAATTTATATTCAGTGTGAAGTTAACGATGATATGAGTGTAATTTAAGAAAATCTTATATTTGTTATTACACACTAGGTTCTGTCAGTGCAGCCTCTAATCTGTAATAAAATGTTCTAAATAGTTTAACTATAGCTATAAGTAAAGTATAATTATAGTATAAGTATAGGTATAAGTATAGGTATTAGTATAGGTATTAGTATAGGTATAAGTATAGGTATAAGTATAGGCTCTAATAAAATGTTTTAAATAGTCCAACTGCAGGTATAAGTGCTGGTGTAAAACTCTGCTAGAGAATCATGACATCTTACATTGTATTTTTGAGAACGAAATGCTTTCTTGTGAATATCAGTAAAATGCTGTAATAGTTGAGTTCTTAATGTGGTGATCTGATTAGCAGGACATCATTGATAATATCATTTAGATATTTGTCGTTTTTGATAGTAATTTGAAGATATTATTGGATTTTAAGCATATTTTTGATGTTATATTTGATTTTTAAATATTATCATTTAGGTTTCTATAGATATTTTCATTTAGTGTGACATTCTTCCCGCCTCTCCTGACTTCAGATGTGATTTTGCTAAACTTTGATGGAAAAGACCCAATAACTGTGTATACAGGACAACTTTAATTCTACAAATATTATATCCACAGGGAATAGAGTACTACAGTATCAATATCATTTTGTTGAACTTATTAGTGGAATGGAGCCAATACCTGGGTGTTTATGCAAACATTATTTCTATAAATTTTGGCTGGAGCCAGTGTCGAAGTCGGTAAGATACCCGACCGCGGATCAGTAGGTGCTGGGTTCAAATTCTGGGCTCACCCGTCACTGACATCGCTTTCGAGTTAGGAAACTGACGCTAACCTTAGCTTTTAGCTTTTATAAAATATTTTTCCAGTTACCGTCCTATTTCCAATCTTAACTTCATCTCTAAACTTCTTGAAAAGGTAATTTATACCTGTTTATGCACTCATCTTGATTCTTTCCCTTCTCTCTCTCATTATCAATCTGCCTATAGAAAACTTCATTCGCCTGAAACCGCTCTTCTTCATATACATAATGATCTTAGCTTGGCCATGAGTTGTAAACAGGTTTCTGCCTTGGTTCTTCTAGATCTCTCTGCTGCCTTCGATACAATTGACCATGGCATCCTAATAAATAGGCTTAAATCTTGTTTTGGCATTTCTGATTCTGCATTTTTCCCTTCTTACATCATATCTCTCATGTCGCACACAATCAGTTGTTATTGGTCAAAATCGCTCTTCTGAACTACCCCTCCTACGCGGTGTTTCTCAAGGTTCAGTGTTAGGTCCATTGCTCTTCTCTTTATATATCACTCCTCTTAGCTACTTGCTTGCTCAGTCTTCCATAAATTTTCATTTCTATGCAGACGACACTCAACTGTATATTTCCTTTTCTAATCATGATTCCGACCAGAAACTGGCCCATCTCTCATCCATTCTAGACAAGGTTTATTACTGGTTTTGTGCTAACCGTCTTGCTGTTAATCCTTCCAAAACTGAATACCTTTTAATTGGCACTCCTTTGCAAATAAATAAAATTACTAATAATTCTGTTAATTTTCAGAATCTTGCTCTTTCACCTTCTCGATCCGCGAAAGACCTTGGAGTCATATTTGATAAAAACCTTGATTTTAAATCCCATATCTCTTCTGTTTGTCGTGCTTCTTTCTTTCAGATTCGTCAGATTAGGCAAATACGTCCATCGCTTACTAGAAATTCAGCCACTATCCTTGCTAATTCTATAGTTCATTCAAAGCTCGACTACTGTAATTCATTATTACATGGGTTGCTTACTTCTTCTCTCAATCGTTTGCAGCACATCCAAAATTCTCTTGCACGTGTTGTTTGCAAGTCCTCTCGACTTCAATTTCGCTCTCTTTCTTTACTTCGCAGACGTCACTGGCTCCCTGTTAATCAACGCATAAAATATAAAACAGCTCTATTAACTTTCAAAACTCTGCGATTTGGCAAGCCTTCTTACTTATCTGAAATTCTTCTTCCCTATCGTCCCTCACGTTCACTTCGTTCCACTGACGCCCATCTTCTCTCTGTTCCAAATATTCTCACATCATTGGGCAGACGTTCTTTTTCTTACGCAGCACCCACAATCTGGAACTCTTTACCTGCTAATCTTCGCTCTTGTTCTTCTCTTGCAACATTCTCTAGCAAGCTTAAGACTTACCTTTTCCCACCGTAGACATAATCAATCTACCCTGACCATTTTTGATCACCGGACTGGCTTTCGTTTAGGACCTTACTTCTCCTCAGCACATTTCTTTTGCAGATTGGTCGGGGTGAATTGATCTGTAGTGATGGGTGCTGTTGGGGACGTCCCTGACATCATCTCTGGATGAGGAAACGGACGTTAAATCTTTATTATTATTATTATTATTATTATTATTATTATAGATACTATAATCATATCTGCAACAATACAGTAGCATTATTAGTAAACAGCGTTACCACTACCTATTTGTTGATAACTAGAACATGTTAAGTCCCTAGTAAATGTTTTGTTCCAAAATAATGCTCTATTTATCTAATTATTTACAATTTTTAACTAAATAAAATATTTTATTATGGTAATATCACTCGTTGAAACATTTTTCTGTGTCGCCAAAACAAGATCGCCGTGTGCTTCTGAACCTTGACGTTAAGCACATCATGTTCTTCCTATTGATATCAGAAAATGAATTATCTTGTGGGAGATATGTGGTATTTAAAATCATAATCCTCATTAAATGTTGTAACACGCTTTAAGTTTGTTCATATGATGGTAGCTTGAGTGTGTCTCGCTGTTTGTAATGCAGACGGAGTCGTATATGACGTTCACAGTGAGAACAAACTTCTATGTTCCTACCATCAACTACCTCGTGAGTGACTTTTAATGCCTACTGTTGATTAATCAATCACATTGATTGATTTATCTTTTATGATGATTTATCAATTAATTCATTGATTGATTTATTTAATATGGATTAGTAGTATACACTTGACTGATTGAACGTTAGGGGTTGACTGATTGAACGAATCGTGCTACACACTGGGTGGAGCCAGTGTCGAAGTCGGTAAGATACTCGACCGCAGATCAGTATGTGCGGGGTTCAAATCCTGTGCTCGCCCGTTACTGACATCGCTTTCGAGTGAGGGTACTGACGTTAACATTAGCTTTACCATCTATTTTATCTTGTGTCTGTCTGTTGTTCTGCTCTACCGAGTACAAGCAATTTAAATTATTTAATTATTAATGGATGAGTACTGATTGCTGATTACTGATTGGTTTACTCGACAGATTGCAGCAATTATACTGTTTGATTGATTGACTGATTGATTGACTAATTGACTGATTGATTGATTCAATCGACAGATAGCTGCAGGGGGTCGCATACTTTGGGGAAGTGGATTAATTGATTGATTAATTGAATGATTGATTGATTGACTGATTGATTGATTCATCGATTGATTGATTGATTTACGCTACAGATAGCGGCAGGAGTTCGCATACTTTTAGGTAGTTGATTTATTGATTGACTGATTGATTGATTGATTAATTGATTGATTGCTTGATTGATTGATTGATTGATTGACTGATTGATTGACTAATTGATTGATTGATTCACTCTACAGATAGCGGCAGGGGGTCGTATACTGTTAGGCAGTCAGCTGGTAATGAACTCTAAGCAGAAGACTTTCGCCGTTGCTCTCAGTCGGCAGATGTCACCTGCCGCTCACATCCTCGCGTATTGCATCAAGAACGGCGAGGTGATCGCTGACTCGATCAGCTTCTTCATCAGAGACACCAGGCTTAAACAGGTATCTCTATAGGCGATCTTAGACAACAGTAGCTGAGCGGGGATGTAGCCTAGTGTATAGCGTGTTTGACTCTGAGTCCTGTGACCTGTGTTCAACTCTTAGGTTAATAGTCTATTATAAACAACAACATATGAGAGGAACACAGGTCTCTGGACTCAAGAGTCAAACAACGTTCAACGCTCAGGTCAGTCGACAAAATAATAATATTACAATACGTATTGCACGTATTACAGCCCTATATCCTGATGTATTTGCACGTATTGCAGCCCTACATCCTGATGAACTACGGCAAGGACTTCAGAAGAGACAAGTTGGAGGTGGTGGCGAGGGGACCTCCTGGTGGTTATGTGGCGATCAGTGCCGTGGACTATGAGTTCCTCCTCAGAGGAGCTCTACCCTTTATCAGCGAACAGCATGTAATATATGTCTCTATCTGTCTGTGTCTGTGTGTGTCTCTCTCTCTGCCCTTCATCAGCGAACAACACGTAATATCTCTCTCAGTCTGTCTCTCTCTGCCCTTCATCAGCGAGCAACATCTACCCTTTATCAGCGAACAGCATGTAATATATGTCTGTCTGTGTCTGTCTCTCTCTGCCCTTCATCAGCGAACAACACGTAATATCTCTCTCAGTCTGTCTCTCTCTGCCCTTCATCAGCGAGCAACATGTACCTCTCTCTCACTGTCTATCTCTCTGCCCTTCATCAGCGAAAAACATGTAACCTCTCTCTGTCTGTCTCTCATCTTCACTAGTGAATAACAAGATATGTCTGTCTCTGTATATGTACCTGTGTGTATGTAGGTAGGTGGTACAGGAGCTATTGACCTATGATAGGATGGCTCAGTCACCCTACCAGCACATTTGTATGTATGTGTAGGTGGTACAAGGGCTATTGACCTATGATAGGATGGCTCAGTCACCCTACCAGCACACCTGTATGTATGTATGTGTAGGTGGTACAGGAGCTATTGGCCTATGATAGGATGGCTCAGTCACCCTACCAGCACACCTGTATGTATGTGTGTGTGTATGTATGTGTAGGTGGTACAAGAGCTATTGACCTATGATAGGATGGCTCAGTCGCCCTACCAGCACACCTGTATGTATGTATGTGTGTAAGTATGTGTAGGTGGTACAGGAGCTATTGACCTATGATGGATGGCTCAGTCACCCTACCAGCACACCTGTATGTGTGTATGTGTGTGTATGTATATGTAGGTGGTACAGGAGCTATTGACCTATGATAGGATGGCTCAGTCACCCTACCAGCACACCTGGTGGATCAACGACTACCTGTGGGAGTGGTCTGTCTTCTTCCCTGCAGCTGATACTGGCATGGACACCAATACCACTGTTAATGTGTGTACACACATATACATACACATAATACACATACAGACACACACATACACATACATACATACACGCACACACACATATATACACACACATAAACATGGACACATATACGCACACATGAACACCAACACCACTGTCAAAGTGTGAACACACATACATACACATACATACACACACACATACACTTAATTATTTTTTAAACGTAATTGTAAACAAATAAAGATTGAGATAACAGTTCTAATGGTTGAATGGTTATTGATTGATTGATATTTAACTGTCTGCTGGATCGATTGATAAATTGATTGATATTTAACAGGCTGCTGCATGGATTGATGGATTGATGAATTGATTGATTGATTGATATTTAACAGGCCGCTGGATTGCTGGTCATGAGTGATGCTAACATTACCATACGTCAGGGTTTGTATTTGAGTTGTTGTTGTTGTATATCAATCTAGTGGTAACAGCTTTTTATAATATTTATAGTTATAATTTTTTTAATGGCCAGGAGAGGCCATGTGTATGTGTCTTGAACTTTGAACTTATGGATTCAGATCAAGAGTTTGCTGTAAGGTGAATATAGTTACAAACATAATCTGGACAGGTTGGATAAAAACTAAACCGTTTGATAGCTTAAACGTGTGTATTACAAGTGATAGCCGTCATCATTACTAGTTTAGATATTCATTTAAATGTAATTGTTATTTGGCTCATGATTACTATTGAACTCTTTCTTCGTGTGACGGGATCTTGTCTTGTTTTCAACACTATAAAACATCTCACTAGACTTCATAGTGATCGCTGTTGTCATGGTTGATGGAATGAATCTGTTGTTGTTGTTGTTGTAGACTTCTCCCCGTGTAACAGATCATTAGGACTGGGTATATGTCCCCGAGCCTACCAGTGCTATCTACTCAGCAAGGCTTGTGACGGTATCTTTGACTGCACGGATGGTTATGACGAGATCGCTTGTAAGTAAATAAAGGTGTTTTAGATTTCTAAATTAAATCTTTAATCTGGTATTATTTAGGTTAATTGCGTAGCCTTTAGATTCTAAATGTGACTAAACTGAAACAAAAGGAAGAATTAAATAAAAATTACATTAGGGAAGCAAGTATAATTTCTCTATATTACATGTGACATATCTATACTACATGAGACATATTTCTGTTACATGGGTATATCTCTATTACATGGGACATACCTTTATTACATGGGACATTCCTTTATTACAGCTATTGATTGATTTGATTGATTGATCGTGGCAGGTCCTGACCCCCCTGATCAGCGTTACTACAGACGACCCAACGAGCTGTACAATCTCTTCTGGAACAGTCGATTCCAAGATGACTGGTCACCTTTCTGGCAGACCACCTACATCAAGTATGTCAAATCAATTCATAAGCCACGCCTCTATACTGTTGTGTATGTGTTTATGACCCTCTGAATGTATGTAAGTGTGCCAGCGTGCACGTGTTGATGATTGTATGTTTTGTGTAAATTTAAATATAAATTTAGTCATGGATCAGTGTATGTATGCCTAGATATGTGGATGTATGTGTATGTAGACAGGGAGAGATGCGCATACATCAGCATATGCTGATGTGTGTGTGTATATGTATATGTATGTATATGAATGTGTGTATGTGTATGTAGACAGGTGGGACAGGGAGAGATGAGGATTCATCAGGACAAGCTCATATGTATATGTATGTGTATGCATGTGTGTATGTATGTGTATGTGTGTGTATTTATGTGTGTATGTATGTGTATGTGTGTATAGACAGGTGGGACAGGGTGAGATGCGCATACATCAGGATAAGCTGATGGATCCTCTAGTGATGGGCGCTTACTTCATGCATCCTGATGAAGGATTTTCCATTGGAAGAGAGTGGATACAGGTTTGTTAATCAATCAATCAATTAATCAAAGAATCAATTAATCAAAGATCAATCTATCAGTAAGGCAATTAATTAACCGATTGATCAAGCAGAAAGTGTTCGTCTATCTCTCTTTCCCCCCCCCCCTCTCTCTCGCACTTTTCATATCTAATCTCTCTAACATTACTAATCTCGATCTTCCTCCACTTCTCCTTACTTCCATTTTGCTCTCTGTGACGTCTTTTATTAAACTACCCCCCCTCAGAATGCGACATTAATAGCTATTCCTAATTTCATTGTTATTTAAATTAACATATATAGTATTTATGATTTATTTATCTCTGAGGTGGTGGGCCTGCATGTAAAAACCAAGTTGAATCTTTATTTGAAGACTAGCTTATTTGTGCACCGCTTTCATGTTTATGTGTATTGTGTGTATTACAGTTAGTAAATTATAGGATTGCATTGTACTGTATTTTATTTTATCATATCATATCGGCAAGCACCATACCTTACTGTACTTGTACTATATATGTTGAATTCAACTTATATCGTATCTTGCTGTACTATATTGCATTGTGTCTTACTTTACTGTGTTGTATTGCTATTGTATTGCTGTTGTACTGCTACAGCACGACACGACGAGGCTTTTCTTTGTGACTGTGGAAAACCCGGATCACATTCGACGTGGAGAGCAGATTGGACTGCGACTTGACATCTACAACTATTGGGAACAGGACTTAGAGGTGTGTTAATTGTTGCATTTATAACTATTGGAATCAGGAATTGGAGGTGTGTTAAATGTTGTATTTAGAATTATTGAGATCAGGAATTAATGGTGCGTTAAGTTTTTATAATTACTGAGATCAGGAATTAGAGGTGTGCTAAGTGCTGTATTTATAACTACTCTATGTTCTGAAATAGAGGTGTGTTATGTGTTGTATTAAGTTTTTTTTCCAAGTTTGTCGCTATGGCGTTAATGCAGTGATGTTGAGAGATTTTATATGGAGGTATTTTAAAATGTTAATATGGAATTGAGCCGTTCGATAGAAATTAATTAAGCTGTGGTAGAATTATCAGTTATCTGATGTCATATTTCATTGGTATATATTTCATTTAATTCTAAATTTGAATTTAGTTATGTTCCCTGATTTGTGTCTCAATACATGTTTTAAATTGTGATATTGTACAGTTTTATTGATTGATTTGTTAAATATGTAATTAATTATTCGATTTGTTAAATATGTAATTGATTGATTCGTTAAACATGTAATTGATTGATTTGTTAAACACACAATTGATTGATTGGCTAAGCATGTAATTGATTTGATATCTATACAGGTGCTGGTGCTGCTGCATGGAGATCCCAGCTACAGGTTCATCATAGTCGAGGACTACGGCTACGTCGTGTCCTATGCACCCAGAACATTCGAGGGTGACGTGCAGACCATGGTCTCGGTGGGTCTACCTCTCGTAGTGCTTGCAGTTTAACGACCGCTTCCTTGTCAAAGGAGACTGTCAGGCACGATCATGACTGAGAGGCTAGACTAGGACCTCCTGATCACGCCTGTAAATCAATCAGACAAACATTTTCTAAGATTTTTACTCAACACCATCTTGATGCTGACTTATATCGCTGTTACAGAACGCCTGTGCATTTTCTCTGCTCATCTGCAGGTCCTAAGTTAAAATTCCTGCATATTTCTATCATTATACTTTGTTTTGATAGAAGCTCATATTTTACTTACTGATACATTAATTGATTCATTCGTTAATTGAGGGTTTTCATGGACCAGTAATTTGTTTATTTACATAGCAAAGCCGCCATTTTTATACACCACACTCTATATGATACACTGCTATATATGTAACTTTAGCAGTTTTTCATCTTAATTTAGCATAAAATTGTGTCTGGCATGTGGATATGGGCTCTTTCTTGCAGGTTAATGAACTGCTAATGGATAAGATGATTCTTGAAAGCTTTGTTAGACATAATTTCAGCATTTCTGCCAATTAGTGTATTCCCTGCGCTAATTGGCGGACATGGCAGAAATTTGGACTCTATAAGAGGAATTAAGGGAAATTGTGCAAAAATCTGCACGATGTGTTCCGGTTTTGTTGTCTACTTTTGTATTTAAGTAGTAGTCAAAATACTGGATATTTCTGGCAAGCTTTAATGGTTTGACGAAATTTGTAATTGCAAAACTTTTACCATTTCTGCCATTTGCGTATGCAAATTAAGGTCAAATTTCTCACAACAGAGAAAAATAATTGAATTATACATAGATCTGTAAACAAAAAATCATCTTAGTTCAACTTTAAGCCATTTCTGCCAATTTGCACAGGAAATGCATTAATTGGCAGAAATGGCAGAAACGCTGAAATTATGTGCAACAAAGCTTTCAAGAACCATCTTATCCATTACCAGTTCATTGACCTGTAAAAAAGAGCCCATGTCCACATGGGACACAAAATTGTATGCTAAATTAAGATGAAAAACTGCTTATAGTTGCATATATAGCAGTGTATCATATAGAGTGTGGTGTTTAAAAATGGCGGCTTTGTTATGTAAGCAAAGAGATGACGTGCCCATGAAAACCCTCTATTGGCAGAATGATTGATTGATTAATTCGTTAATTGACAGAAAGATTGATTGATTGATGGTTAACAGTTAAGACCAGGCCCATACGCCACCTATCTGATGCTTCCCATAGTTCCTGTAATTCAATCAGGAGACCTGCTCGTGAGGATCTCTGTGTTCAGTAGTCAGCGAGAGGATTATGAGGAAGTCTACATGAAAGTCACTGTCAGTATCTCTACTACTCCTTGTCTCTCTCTCTCTCTCTCTCTCTCAATCTACTACTCCTTGCCTCTATTTCTCTTTTTACTTCTCTTTGTCTCTATCTCTCTCTACTACTCTTTGTCTCAATCGCTCTCTATCTCTTTCCGTTTATCTCACTCCATCTTTTTCCATTTGTCTCTCTTGCACTCTCCCTCTTCAATTTTTACCGGTCAAATATTTGTGCGTGGTTTCGTTAACGTTGATTTTGCGATTATGAATAATGACTTGTCTAATTTTCTTCGAAGATTATTTGCCACTTTGATTGATTAATTGTTTGATTAATTTATTTATTTATTGATTGATTAACGCAGTACGATGGAGTTATAGGCAGAATTAGGCACACGCCCTACCTGGTTGATCTGGTGAACTCTGGGTCGCTGATAATCCCAGATCTGAAGATCAACATCTCTGAGAGATTTGTTGATCCTGGCACGAGAGATCTGCTCTATATACCTTACTCCAACGAGGCTACGCTATATGTGTATGGTAGGTCGTCCATGATAATATACAGCTCTATATTTATGATAGGTAGTCCATGACAATATACAGCTCTGTGTATGTGGTAGGTAGTCCATGACAATATACAGCTCTATGTCTATGATAGGTAGTCCATGACAATATACAGCTCTATGTCTATGATAGGTAGTCCATGACAATATACAGGTCTATGTCTATGGTAGGTCATCCATGACAATATATAGCTATATGTCTATGGTAGGTAGTCCATGACAATATACAGCTCTATGTCTATGGTAGGTCGTCCATGACAATATCCAGCTCTATGTCTATGGTAGGTCATCCGTGACAATATCCTGCTCTCTATTACTAGATATTGAAATTTATTGTTCAGTGATGTTTGTTTGAATTAATTTATAGATTGATTCATTGACTGATTGATTGCTCGATTGATGGATTGATTTATTGACTGATTGTTTGATTTATTGACTGATTATTTGATTGATTGATTGATTGTTTGACTAACTGATTTATTGACTTGTTGATTGCTTGATTGAGTGATTGATTGCTTGACTGACTGATTGATTGATTGATTTATTGATTGATGCTAGGTGACATGGTTTCCCCTGGTATATTCGCTGATTGATTGATTGATTGACTGATTGTTTGATTTATTGACTGATTATTTGATTGATTGATTGATTGTTTGACTAACTAATTTATTGACTGATTGATTATTTGATTGCTTGATTGATTGCTTGACTGACTGATTGATTGATTGATTGATTTATTGATTGATGCTAGGTGACATGGTCTCCCCTGGTATATTCGCTGATTGATTGATTGACTGATTGAGTGATTGATTGATTGATTGACGCTAGGTGACATGGTCTCCCCTGGTATATTCGCCGATCACCTGAACGCTGACAACACTGCCTACACGCCTCACGACTCAGCCGAGGGCTACATCTTTGAGTTTGCTGTGAACCTACAAACACTCAACTACCTGCAGACCCTTCATCTCCTCAAGACAGACGAGCTCGATAGGACCCTCATCTACATGCAAACAGGTGGGCGTGGTCACTGCCTGTCAATCAAAACCTCTATCGATGTCTGTCTGTATTGCTCTGAGGATGTGTGAATGGAGATGTGAGTGTGTGTGTGTGTGTGTGTGTGCTACCATGTATGTGTATAGTATGTGGGTATATGTATGTGTATACTATGTGGGTGTATATGTAGGCTGTGAGTATGTACGTGCGTTTGTTTGTGTATGCTGTCTGTATGTGTATACTATGTGTATGTATGTTTGTGTGTACTATGTGTGTACTCTGTGTATGTACAGTATATGTATACTAAGTGTGTGTGAATGCTGTGTGTATGTGTATACTGTGTGTACGTGTATGTGTACGTGTGTGTATGTGTTTGTATGTGTCTAGTGCTGGCTCGCACATACGCCTACATGCAGGACGATGGAGGATTCAAGATGTTCCGTAGATCAACCAAACCCTGCGTCAGGTTATCATATCTCTATTGTCAGGTTATCATATCTCTATTGTCAGGTTATCATATCTCTATTGTCAGGTTATCGTATCTCTATTGTCAGGTTATCGTATCTCTATTGTCAGGTTATCATATCTCTATTGTCAGGTTATCATATCTCTATTGTCAGGTTATCATATCTCTATTGTCAGGTTATCATATCTCTATTGTCAGGTTATCGTATCTCTATTGTCAGGTTATCATATCTCTATTGTCAGGTTATATCTCTATTGTCAGGTTATCATATTTCTATTGTCAGGTTATTGTATCTCTATTGTCAGGTTATCGTATCTCTATTGTCAGGTTATCTTGTCTCTATTGTCAGGTTATCACGATATCTCTATTGTCAGGTTATCTTGTCTCTATTGTCAGGTTATCACGATATCTCTATTGTCAGGTTATCTTGTCTCTATTGTCAGGTTATCACGATATCTCTATTGTCAGGTTATCACGTTATTACTATTGTAGATATTTATTATTGTTATATTTATTGATCATGATCTTAATTAATTAATTGATTCAAGACATAATCTTGAATTGTGTTTCAAAATACATGTGAATTAACCTGATCAAGCGTTTTAGTTGTCAATATTTCCTGCGCAATTGTTGTATGGATTGATTGATCGATTGATTGATTGGTTGGTTGATTGACAGGTTGACGTCACTGGTGCTCAAGTCGCTGCACAATGCTCTTATCAGTCAGTGGGCGGAGACAGTGTACGTGGATGTAAACATACTCAACCAGATAGGGGTGTGGCTTAGCAATCAACAGGCGCCATCTGGGGCGTTCATAGAGACGTCAGGGTACGCGTACGAAAGGGCGTTCTCTGTGAGTACTCTTGTAGTTCTCTCTCTCTCTCTCTCTCTTAATGAACTTCCTATTGGCAGGTCCATGGTATATAACGCCTCCACCCTTCTCTGTCTTCCACTTTCCTCTTCATGTCCACATATATAAGAGTGGATCTTTAAATCATCTAACATACCTAATCTTGTAGTTCATATAGAAATAATCATTGTCGCAAAGGAAACAAGTGATAAATATTCTCTGACGTGCGGTAAGTTCACGTGATACGTGTGTTATAAGCTTTTGATAAAAATATAAATTGACACGTTTGGCTCTGCTCGAAAACTTGTCAGTGACGGGGAAAGCACTGGATTTGAAATCTACACCTACTGATTCTCTCTCGAGAAACTTGCCACCCAAATCAGCCCATATGATAAATATATCTGTTATATGCGACAGAACATTTGTATAACAGGTACTGGTATCTGCAAGTACTGCTTCATAGTTGTTGATATAGATACTGGATAAACATGAGTTCAGTTTTGTAGATATATAATAAACATATGATAGACTTGAGATATACATAACATAAATAGAGATAAACGGTGTATAGACTTTGGTATTGAACATGAGAAATACCTTTTGATATACTCATGGTTTCTATGAGGCAGTAAACTAATCTTATGGTCTAGTTAACTACTGTTTGATTGATAATCTATTATTAGATTTATTAATATGTTCTCTGCACAGCCTGAGACAGTAGATAGAAGCAACAAGACTCATGTTCTACATCTAGCCACCACCGCTCACTGTGTCATAAGTCTGGCTCTAGCCACCAGGCTCACTGGAGTAAGTCTCTCTCTAGCTGTAGTATCATATCTCAGATAGTTTCTCTTTATCTTCCTCTAACGGTCCAGTCTTTTCAAAGTGAACAGTTTTTGTATCTATTCCTACTCAACTTTATGTACTACGAAATTGATCGTAGCACAGATTCTAAGCCTTTACCAAATCTTATTGGAGACTAGATCTTGTGAAAATATGGCTTGAGAGGTGGTTTGGCATTGCCTTCCTCACTTTCTGCTTAATCAGCTCATACTTTATACGGTTGGTCTATTATGTACCTGCTTGTACAAAACACAACACCGATAATGATAATAGATTTTGTATGCGACGTTAAACCTTTACTCGGACGTTAAACTTTTATTATTATTATTATTGTATGCTCTTAGAACACAGTTGAAAAGAAATACCTTTGTTTCACAGCTCTGTGCCGTATAAAAATTATAAAACTAAAAGTAATGATGTGGATGCCTTTGGCATCTGAATGTTAAGCTTAGTTTTGTTTAGTTAACTGTTAACTTAATCTTCGCGCCGGTAGCTCGAGTGAGTCTTGTCGTCTGTAGAGAGCCGTGTGCATCTAACATTAATGTTAAACACTCTACAACCTGTTTACGTGAACTAATTCAACAACCTGAACTCTTTCATTACACACCTTTATTTCGCTTTATCGTGTGCTATATAGGGCGTCAAACAATATGAACTCATTCATTACATACCTTTATTACGCTCTATCATGTGTTATATAGAACGCCAAGCTATATATAAACTCATTCATTACACACCTTTATTTCGCTCTATCGTGTGGTATATAGGACGCTAAACAGAGAGCTGACAGGGCGAGGGTTAACGGGGCTAACTACATCGCTCAGTACCTGGGGCTCATCACGGACCCCTTTCAGATGACTATCGTGGCCTACGCCCTACAGGTGGCCTATCATAAAGACAGGGACACAGCCTATAACCTCATGAAGGGCATGGCTAGGCAAAGTAAGTTTAACGTGGATGTAATGATGGTCATTCAGTTAATTGTAAGAATTTATTTGAAATTAATACGTAAAATCATTATTTCACTAATGTGCATTTCTAGTTCATCGAGTTCATCGTAATATATGGGATAAGATAATTCATATAACAAATCCATTCCACACCTCATTGAGGGTTAATATGGATTGATAAATAGTTTGATTGATTGATTGATTGACTGATTGATCGACTGATCGACTGACTTATTGATAGATTGATTGACTGATTAATTGACTGATTGATTGATTGATTGACTGACTGATAGATGGATTGACTGATTTATCTATTGACTGATTGATTGATTGATTGATTGATTGACGGACAGATCAGTACGTCTACTGGGCACAGGCGACGATCAACGCTAACCCCTCAGAGAGGATCAACAACGTCGAGTTCCAGTACGAGCGACAGTTCATTCCTAACGTCGGCTACGCTGTGAGCGCCACCTCATACGCCATGTTGTGTTACCTGGCGCACAATGACGTCACTGCCGCTGTACCAATCATGAAGTTCCTCGACAGTCAGCACAACCATCTCATGGGCTGGTCCTCTACCTCTGTAAGTCTGTCTGCTTGTATGTCTGTGTGTGTGTGTTCGCGGTGTTCCTCAAGGTTCAGTGTTAGGTCCATTGCTCTTCTCTTTGTATATCACTCCTCTTAGCTACTTGCTTGCTCAATCTTCCATGAATTTTCATTTCTATGCAGACGACACTCAACTGTATATTTCCTTTTCTAATCATGATTCCGACCAGAAACTGGCCCATCTCTCATCCATTCTAGACAAGGTTTATTACTGGTTTTGTGCTAACCGTCTTGCTGTTAATCCTTCCAAAACTGAATACCTTTTAATTGGCACTCCTTTGCAAATAAATAAAATTACTAATAATTCTGTTAATTTTCAGAATCTTGCTCTTTCACCTTCTCGATCCGCGAAAGACCTTGGAGTCATATTTGATGAAAACCTTGATTTTAAATCCCATATCTCTTCTCTTTGTCGCGCTTCTTTCTTTCAGATTCGTCAGATTAGGCAAATACGTCCATCGCTTACTAGAAATTCAGCCACTATCCTTGCTAATTCTATAGTTCATTCAAAGCTCGACTACTGTAATTCATTATTACATAGGTTGCCTACTTCTTCTCTCAATCGTTTGCAGCACGTCCAAAATTCTCTTGCACGTGTTGTTTGCAAGTCCTCTCGACTTCAATTTCGCTCTCTTTCTTTACTTCCCAGACTTCACTGGCTCCCTGTTAATCAACGCATAAAATATAAAATAGCTCTAATTAACTTTCAAAACTCTGCGATTTGGCAAGCCTTCTTACTTATCTGAAATTCTTCTTCCCTATCGTCCCTCACGCTCACTTCGTTCCACCGATGCCAATCTTCTCTCTGTTCCAAATATTCTCACATCATTGGGCAGACGTCCTTTTTCTTACGCAGCACACACAATCTGGAACTCTTTACCTGCTAATCTTCGCTCTTAGTTCTTCTCTTTCAACATTCTCAAGCAAGCTTAAGACTTACCTTTTCCCACCGTAGACATAATCAATCTACCCTGACCATTTTTGATCACCGGACTGGCTTTCGTTTAGGACCTTACTTCTCCTCAGCACATTTCTTTTGCAGATTGGTCGGGGTGAATTGATCTGTAGTGATGGGTGCTGTTGGGGACGTCCCTGACATCATCCCTGGATGAGGAAATGGACGTTAAACCTTTATTATTATTATTATTATTATTATTATTCTCTACCTCTGTAAGTCTGTCTGCTTGTAGCTGTGTGTGTGTGTGTGTGTGTACAGTCAGCACAACCAGCTCATGGGCTGGTCCTTTACCTCTGTAAGTCTGTCTGCTTGTATGTGTGTGTGTGTGTATGTTTATTTACTTGAGAGTGAAGATATATATTGGAGTATTTGTTTGTATATTTGTCGGTAGATCTGTTTATGTTCCTCTATGCATGTGTGTATTTATGCCTGAGTTGGTAGAACACTGGCTTGATGATTAGAGGGCCTCAGGTTCTTATATCAGGCCATCCGTCTCAGACTGTATGCTGTGTATTGTGAATACAGATCATCATCATCATCTTTCCTTTGATCACAGTTTAGCTAGGGTTGGGATTCAAATAGACTTTCTACAGTTCTCTCTGTCTCTCACTATATCATCAGTTAATCCCCTATAATTTCTTCCATTTGTTTACGAAAATTTTATAGCAATTTCAGGAGCTAATTTTTTATCAACCAAATGCCATTTCTGACGTTGATTTGGATCTTAGTGTTTTAGTCGCCTTCTATGACACGTGCAGTAGAAATTGCTGTTACAGAAAATCTTGACTGAATCACTCTATATTTAATTATGCATTGTATGCTTTACACACTTTTGGATTGCTCTATATTTAATCATGTTTTGTGTACAGGACACACTATTGGCTCTGGAAGCTCTGACAGAATTCTCATACAGGTCCGTGCTTGTGTAGTTCTATGGTTGTAATGTATAGCGAGGTTAATCAATACATTGTAAGTGAACCCATCTCTTTCCGCCATAGGTCTACATTTTAGCCTGCTTGCCTTGAATCTTGGACTTGCACTGTTTTGATCTCGCTTTCTCGTGTGGTCTCTGTGTACTCAGTCGTCATCGTGTGGTGCTTTGGCGCCTGTTTTTGTAGATTTTGTAAGGTACATCCCTGACATTGCCTTATGGCGAGGAAATGGACATTAAATTCTTATTGATTGATTGATTGATTGAAGTGTTGATAAATTGTATTAATTTAATACGCGGTAATTCTTGTATAACTTGTGCTAAAATGTTTAGTATTGAAGTTAATATGTTAATCTTTTTCTTAACTGATTTGGTTTATTAAACTTCCATAAAGTGAGCCTGGGATATAAAAAAAATGTTCGTAGAAGTTTCTAGCTAACTTTTCTGCTTGTATTGTGTGCTCGATGTTGTCATGGAAAACAGTAGCACTCTAATCGTATTGTTGTTGTTGTTGTTGTTGCTAACAGACAGACGAACAGAGATTTCTATAATCTTCAACTGGAGTTTGTCTGTTCTCAGAACGCAACGTTCTATGAGGTCGTCAAACTCAACAAAACAAACTTCGCCAATCTCTTCACATTCAAGGTTGTCATGCGTTCACTTCATTTCCTTCTTTCGTTGATTATACAGGCATTCATTGATTTATTTATTGGATTTATCAGCTGTTGGTTAATATTTATTTAATGGATTTATTAGCTGTTGATTTATTTAATATATCTTTATTGATTAGTTTGTTAATTAAGCAATTGCGAAATTTTATCATTTAAAAAAATTGCTGTTCCCGTTTTTTCACAGTAGCTACATTTGTGTAACAAGTGATATGTCACACACTGGACGATGATAGAAGCTCTTACTTCTGCTTATTTATCTAATCCTGGTAAAGCTGATGAAATAATGTTAACGTCAGTTTTTTCACTCGAAAGCGATTTCAGTGACGGGCGAGCCCAGGATTGAAACCCTGCTCAAACTGATCCGCGGTCGAATAACTTGCCTTCATCGCCACTGGCTGCAGCCATTTAGTCCTGTGAAGAAAAACTTTAATCCAGTGATGAAAGCTATGTCTGCTGTTTATTTGTCTAATCCTGCGAATATTACACACCCACTTAGCAGCTAATCATCGTTTTAGAAATAGGCTAATCTTAAGCGTTTACTTTATTTCTAATTGATTGGTTGATTGCTGTGCTGTAGGTGTCGCCTGCCTATGGACAGATTAGAACAAGAGCCTCTGGGACAGGATATGCTCACATAGCAGTATGACTTTAATTTGTTATTGGAAATATCTTTTTTACTAACTAAATGAGACAATTTAATATAATTTTGTGGTGTTTTGCTATGTGGTTTGTGTTTTTGATTAAAGTTGTCTGAATTTATGTTGTTCTTTCAGTATGAACTATTGATATTATTGATCACTTTATTAATTAGTTTTATGGACTAATCGACAGATTGAATCATTGACTGATTGATTGATTGATTGATTAATAGACGGATTGAATCATTGACTAATTGATTGATTGATTGACTGACTGATTTATTGATTGATTGACTTATTGATTGACTGACTGATTGATTGATTGATTGAGTGATTGATTGATTGATTGATTAATAGACGGATTGAATCATTGACTGATTGATTGATTGATTGACTGACTGCTGGTTGATTGATTAACTGGTTGATTGATTGACTGACTGATTTATTGATTGATTGACTTATTGATTGACTGACCGATTGATTGATTGATTGAGTGATTGATTGACTGATAGATTAATAGATTGATTGATTGACTGACTGTTTGATTGACAGACTGATTGACTGATTGATTGATTGATTGCAGATGGACACCACAGTACACCTGGAGAAGCCCTATCAGGTGGAGAGGATTGGACCGGACTTTGAGTCGTTTGACCTGACGATAGACTCTCAGAGGTTCTGGGGCAGGAACGGCTCTCACATGGAAATGAACGTCTGCGTCAAGTACGTGCCTGACATTGTGTGAAGACTGCTCGATTTTTATTTTGCTGTACTGTACCATACTGTATTTTACTGTACTGTATTGCATTGTACTGCTTCAGAAAGCTGTATTGTTTTGTACTGTGCTGTATTGTACTGCTTCAGAAAGCTGAGGCTGGACCTAGCTTCCACGAGTGGTATGTGTACTGTATTGTACTGTATAGTACTATACTCTACTGTACCGTACTAAACTGTAGTGTATGTCTACTCTATGTGTACTGTATTGTACTGTACTGTATGTATACTGTACTGTATGTCTACTCTATGTGTACTGTATTGTACTGTATTCTACTGTATTGTGTTGTATTCTACTGTACTGTACTGTATTGTATTGTACTGTACTGCACTGTGCTTTACTGTATTGCACTGTATTGTACTGTTTCAGATGTCTGAGACTGGACCTAGCTCCCACGAGTGGGATGTGTACTGTACTGTACTGTACTGTACTGCACTCTACTGTATTTTATTGTATTGTATTGTGTTGTACTATATGTTTATTGTACTGTATTGTACTGTACTGTACTGCATTGTATTGTACTGTACTGTATTGTACTGATATTGTACTGCTTCAGATGGCTGAGACTAGACCTAGCGCCCACGAGTGGAATGGCCAATGTGATCGTGGGTATTCCCACGGGTTACATCGTGAGCAGAGACACGATAGAGTGGATGTACTCCGCTCAGTTCAGAGCTCTCAAGAGAGTTCAGTTCTACAACCAACAGCTCGTCACCTTCTTCGAATACGTCAGTCCTCTCTTATCTTTTACTCTTTACCTTGTCACTTTTTATCTGGTTTATCTCGATCCTGTTTGTCTGGTTGAGTTATTAATTAAGTGTGATAAACAAGTGATCCTGTTGTAATATACTTATATGTGATTTTTAGTTATATTTTATATACTAAAGTATAAGTAGATGGGCTGGAGCAAGTGGCGAAGTCGGTAAGATACTCGACCGCGGATCAGTAGGTGCGGGGCTCAAATCCTGGGCTTTCCCGTCGCTGACATCGCTTTCGAGTGAGGAACCTGACGTGAACCTTAGCTTTAGCTTCTACTAACTGTTCCACCGTTTTGCATTCCATTATTTGCAATTAAGTTGTAAGAAAGTTATTAGATTTTAACTCTCTAATGATGTTTATGTATGTCTAGTATTGCTTAAATGGCATATTTTCCTTAATAACAGTATTAAACGGTTCTTTATTATAACTAAGTTTACTGTTGTCAACAATTTATTCTTTATAGTTTATACTTTCAAAAAGTCTACTCTTACGGCATATCATGATTGAGGAATGTGGAATAGTAGTTTATATAAGTTATTTATTTATTTATTTATGTAACATATTCCGTACCAAATATTAATTATTATAAAATTGCATTATTTCGTGATTGCCTTTGCTAGTAATATTCTTTATAGTGTGTTAGTAATATCATATTTAGAATTAAATGTTAATTGCCAATGTTAATATGATAGTATAACTGGTAATAAGATGGTGTAATGCTGTGATGTTGTGTAGATTGGACCGAACAGAACGTGTTTCAGTTTTGTGATAGACCGCTGGTATCCCGTGGCGAACACTTCCATCTCTCATCTGCTCATGGTGCGAGAGTACTCAGAGTCAGGTCTGTATGTATTGGAATGTCTTAATAGCGTAGTGGTAACGTCATGAAGTTTTAAATGACAGATCCTGGGGTGAATTGAACCCTCGTGGGTTCGAATCACGGTCGCGCTGATCTGAGAGTAAAATCTCGGACATTCACTGGACTGGTTATACGGAAAATGGTCTAAATTGCCTAGCGGTGTAAACATGTGGTATTAAAATGTGATAAATTTCAACATAGTTGATTATTCACTACAATGCGTGTTTACTTTTTATGTGCTTATAGTCTACTATGCACTATAATCTTGTGGGCTTCTTTGTTTGTAATGCACGCGCACAAAATCTGGGTGTTTTCACTCCTAGTATTCAATAATCAATTGCACACTAGAACGTTTTTAGTGGGTGTAAGGCCAAGTTCAGAAACCTGAATGTCTTCTCTTGTGCAGCCGTTGTATTCATGAAACCCGATCATCGCCGTGGTTGATCAACCGACTGACCAACCAAAGCAGCAGTCAGACTAGTCGAGTAGTGACCAGTGATATGACGACGTTGCGCTATAACTCTCTCTTAGTGCACTGCCTAAAGGCAGGTCCATGGTATATAACGGCTCCACTCCTCTCTGTCTCCCGTTTTAATCTGTATGTCCACATATGAGTGGATCTTTATATAATCTAACGTGCCTAATTTCGGCCTGCCTCTGCCCCTTATTCCTTCCAGAAGCGCTATGCCGTCATCTGATTATTTACTTATATAGTAATGCACGCATCAAAATCTGGGTATTTGCTTTATTCAGAACCCGTTAGACTCTCCTCTTTTGATTCTACATAAAATTTAGATTATTTAATTTCAGTGGTTGTCGCTTAAATAAATTCAAGTCTACGTTGCATAATGCTTTTGCATTTTAGTGGCTGTTTAAAAAATATTTTTATAATTTAATTGCGAGATTTTAAAATTCATAAAAAAACTGCTTTTCTAGTGCAACAATTAGGAGAGGCGACTATAGTGGATGTAGTTTGAAGAAGTTTTTCAGACACATTATGTGTAACAAAGTCGCTGAAAATGTCACAGTAATAAGAAAACTAAGTGGCCAATGAAGTATGGTTCGGCAGCGGATGATATTCTTTACGAGTCCAAGCAAGTGGATGCAGTTAACGGAAAAAGAAATGATCTGAGCAACAATGGACAGGGACATGGAGGAACATGACCTTGATCACCCAGGCATGGAACAGGCACGGCACTTGAAGAAGAAGATAGGCTATGTGCCTACAAGAAAGAATTTAGGGATAGGTTATGAAAGTGCGTTTATAATAATAAAGACTTTCTAAACTTTTACAACTTTATATTCAGCTCTTATTTATTAATGAAACAAAAAGTAATATTTATATTCTATGGACCAGCCAATAGACAGTTCACTAAGAGAGAGAGGGAGAGGGAGAGGACCTGCCAATAGGCAGTAAACTGAGAGATTTAGTAGCATTAGTTTAGCGTATATTCTGACGTCTATTTGCAGGTTTGCAGAAGCTGAGCGCCTACAACACATTCACGTTGTTCCAGTTACACATATGTCAGGTCTGCGGCTCCTTCCAGTGCCCCTATTGCCAGTTCTACAACTCCGCACCACACACCTTTATTTCAAGCCCCTTCATCTTCTGTTATATACTTGCACTCGCTATACTAACATTCTCTCGCCAGCTGGCGCCACACTAGCCGTCTCACGTTCTGACTGGTGACCTTTGTTGACTTTATTTTATATTTCATTCGCGAGATGGCGAGAGACTAGCCGTGGCATAAGGACTCTTTGCTATTGTTTTATATATTTCTAGAACTAGAGCGAGATAAATGTGACTTATGGATTTTTGTAGTGAATATAACGCCTAGCGGTTTCATTTCATTCACGAGATGGCACCACTTT
>CAJHZI010000586.1:240000-244306 GCA_905160935.1 Enchytraeus crypticus
CACAGTTTAGGATCTTTTTCTTTCTATTCAGCACATGTTTTTTCAGATCGTTTGAGATGAATCGATTTGTAGTGACATGTGAGGGGGGATGTTCCTGACATCATCCTTGTACGAGAAAATGGACGTCGAATCGTTATTATTATTATTTTTATTGTCACCTCTTTCGACACGTACAGAAAACGGTTAGTGTAATTTTTAGTGTGCAGGATACAACACGGCTCATGGTATCATTAGATAAATGTTAGCATTAGATAGCATTGTTAAATGTTAAATTTTAATGTTATTTTTAACATTAGATATATGATAATGATTAATGTTAGGCTAACGCTTAGACAAGCCTTCCTGCAGAATTTATTATATGTTAATTCATTGCTTTCATCTGTTAAAAATACTTATTAACATTTCAAAATTTCAATTAATATTTCAATATTAAGAGTTTGGCCAAAGATTATACCTTCATATCAAAATAGTGAATCAAAGATAAACTAACGAAACTTAAGCCTAATTTTAATGAAGACTAAGATTATTAATTATAAAATGCTATTAATAGGCTTGTCAGCTGCTACAGAGCAATCAATAACATGAATACGAAGATATACAAATAATAACTTTGTTTGTTTACTTAGGCCTACGTGTTAAGGTTAGGCCAAATAAAATTTAGGAAAACTAATTTTTAAAATTACAGAAAGGTATTTGTAAAATATTTTAAAATCTTCAAAATACTTTTTAAATGTATTTCGAAAGTATTTTGGAAACTACTTGTAAAAAGTATTATAAGATAGAAAATAAAGCAGTATTTTTATATTGAAAATATTTTTCAATTATGAAAAAAAAACTTGCTGCTCATCACTGATTTATCAGGCTGTGATTGCGTCAGGCTGCAAGGCGCCGTGTAGAGCATTGAGAGCTGAACCAGCCTCGCTGATTACTCATTGGCTCAAGACATCTAGCGGCTAGGTCTGATTATAAAACGACGTCTGGATGTTATGAACAAAAGTAGTTTACAATAGAGTGAAAGTAGAAGTACAAATCGTTTTGACGGTAGCTCGACTTGTCTAGACACATCGTTGTGACTTTCAAAGCACTGGAGACAATTCTGTCAGCTTAACTAAACCTGGAGATAATTGTGTTAGCAGAAATAGGTAAGTTTACTATGTACGATTTTAGGAAGTAAAATTCATTTTATGATATTTTTATGTTATTATTATTTTATTTTATTAATATCGAGGAGAGAGAGATATAGAGAGAGAGAGCGAGCGAGAGAGAGAGAGAGAGAGAGAGAGAGAGCGAGCGAGAGAGAGAGAGAGAGAGAGTAATAGAACGAGAGAGCGAGAAAGATGTAGAGAGAGAGAGAGTTAGAGAGAGAGAGAGAGAGAGAGAGAAGGTTAGAGAGAGAGAGATGTGAAGTGTATACTCGCAAGCAGACAATTAAAACTCTCTTTATAGAATAGAATTGTTGCCCAAACAGGCTACCTTCTCGTGCAAACTAGATAATACAATTATAATTTAAACTACAGTTAATTTACTATTGTTTTGGTTTGACGTTGTTTAGTAACAGGATCTACTGCATGTATATTATATCAACATATATATATATATATATATATATATATATATATAATACTAGATCTATATATATATATATATGAAATGTATAATATATATATATATATATATATATATATATATATATATATATATATATATTACATTTGTAACTCCCAGCTTACAAAACTAAGTTTTAATGCTACAACGAGCAAGGAATCGAATTTTGAAGTTTCACTGTTTGTTGACTCTAAGGGCTGAGCCGGTGACTTGTTGGCAAGTTGTTTGACAGTGGATCAGTAGTTCCAGGTCTCAAATCCAGAGCTCTTCTCGTCACTGACATGCTATTCGAGCAGGAAGCATATGTTAAACTTTGTTTTAGCATTTTAAATAGAATTAATTACTGAATTTTAAATACTGCAGAATAAAAGTCGCTAAGTAAATGTTTGGAGACAGATGATGATCACGTGACTTTTGTTGTTGACACAGAACTTATCAAACGACACTGCGCAGCTCTCTGTAGAGCAACAATTCACGCTACTCGGTTCTATACAAGCAATTGAAATCATGTCAGGGTAAGATATCTGTCAAAGCTTGATTCGATATAGGAGGATTTAAAGTATTGAGTTTTATTAAAGTGAGATACTAGGCGGTAGCTAGGTGAGAGCAAGTGATCAATGAGGGCATGCCTACACAGGAGGTGGATAGATCCAAGATGGAAGAGTGACAACACGGACGTAAAACGTGCCAAGTTGAAAAAAGATTTAGGAGATTTGAGGAATCTCAACAGTAGACGAATTAAAGAGAAATTCGAAGGGTTCGGTATTCGAACTAATTTGTAGTCCATCGAACAGTCGATGAGAATAGAGTGATTTGTAGAGGATCGAAGAGGGAAGAGAGTTCCATCGAATATTCTAACCTAGGGATTATATTAGAAGGAGTCCCAGTAGGCGAATAGTCGAGAGGAAACTAGAGTAAAGTGTGGGAATATATGCTAGAGAGCGTATTAGTAATTTGTACGCCGAAAGTAATTGTATGTAATATAAAATACTTACTTTTGTGATATAAAGTGAACTGTAATTCGATAGAAAAATATAATTTTAAGTTATTCTAATTTTGCGTGAGCTTGCTGTTTGAAATCGTTTTAGTTTTCGTTCTAATGTATATATCCGTGCATTATTTTATTTCTTTTCGCACTAAATTAATATTTAATTTAATACAGTCGTTGAAGTTATCAATCACTCAGTAAGATATCTAGATTCAGTCATATGGAGTACAGGTAAAGATTCCAAAATAATTATTAGAGGCAAATTATTGGGAATTTAATCCCTGGACCATTTGAATATCATTAATCAATCAATCAATCAATCAAACAGTCAACAAATCAATCAATCAAATAATCAGTCAATCACTCACTCATTCGTACAATCAATAAATAAATCAGACAGCAATCTCTATGGATTAGTTTGTCTGTCTGTCTGTCTATCAGTCGGTTTGTCTGATTACTTGCCAGCCTGCATGCCTGTCCTTTGGTCTGCCCGCCCGTCCTTCTATCTGTGTTTCGTGACAGTAATGACATGCGAAATATCTTTTGTAGGGATGAAGATTGCGACGGTTTGTCACTGAGCAAACGTAAGGCCAAGTTGACTAAAGACGAGGATGACTCTGCCTCACAGCGGGAGGGGCCTCTACCCCCTAAGCCACCCCAGGTGACGAGTCAGCCTGCAGGTGACGACGAGAGGTACCGCTACAACATGAACCACAAGAAAAGAGGAAAATGCTTCATCATCAACAACGTGGAATTTAAATACAAGAAGAATAGAAATGGGTCAGATGTGGATGCTGAAAATATGAAGAAGTTGTTTGAGTGGCTTGGATTTGATGTTGAAGTGAAGAGGAATCAGACGAGGGATGAGATTCTTCAAATAGCTCTGGATGGTGAGTGAATTGTTCTGTCCAATCAATCCGTTAATTCATCAGAGTCAAACAATGATTTAGAAGATTTTTTTTAGCAGACTAAATGTCAAATTTTATTATTTTATTCTCCTAATAGGGTTAATGTTAGAGTCTTCGGACCTTTGTGTTCTTTGACTTTTACGTGAATTGCTGCATTTTGTAAGATTTTTCAAGCTCTATTATGTGAAATGATTTATTCATGTAAATAAAAGAAATAAATGAAATAAAAAGCAAACTTCTTTAAAGTATTGAATAAAAAATGTTGCAGATAAATCGAAGCTAAGTATGTAATTTAATGAAATGTTGAATCAATAGATTGATATGTTGAATATCCTAGAAATATTCGTATGGTTGAGTTTTGAAGAAGTCTTGTTTGTCTTCTTGAAGCGTCGCAGCAATTTTTTTGTCAATATTCCTTGTTTGTTTATCTCCTTCTTGCAATATTAGAAGGACCTGAGATAGATTCTTAGCAAAGGTTAGATTTACAGATGCAATATAGTCTATCTTATAATGCTTATTAGTTCATTCACTGGCACACGCAATCTCTCAATATTAATAAATAATTCTCTCAAATATTAAATATTAAATAATTAAGAACTAAAGCACTGAATGTCCGTCGTCCAGCTATTTCATCAAATGATACATTTAGAAACCTTTTTTCAGTATCGTGATGTCTAATGTATATTTGTTGAGAGTTTTGTGTAAGATACTTATACGGGAGTGAAGTTTGATCTGGTTGACTCTGGCATAGCGTGCTCATATTAAAGGCTCATTTAGTAAAGTAGAACCTTAAACTCTCCTATCA